>DWON01006371.1:0-13930 GCA_018251015.1 Phocides pigmalion okeechobee
CCATCCTTAAATAGAACTTCTGTTCTGTTTGAGATTGGACGTGGTTGTCCATGGGCTGCAGTGACTACTTAACATCAGGCGGCCTGCATGCTCGTTTCTTACTCTTATAATAATAATAATAATAATAATAATTTGTTTATTGCATTTTTACAGGTACATACAATAAGTATTACATTATGTTAAGATTCCTCTGTAATATATCTACTAGAGGTGTGCAATTTATTTCATAAAAAAAACCTGTGTTGTACGTACAAATTTGTGTGTGGATTGCGGGCGAACAAAAGTGCTGTGTTTACATCGGCACTGCAAATGCACTTGTGCACTGGCACGGGTCTATCTACCATCGCAATGAGAGGAGTAACGCTGAAGATTACCATAATGACCGAGCGCTGATTGATAGACGTCATAATTAGGGACCTTTACAAAGAACTCTTAGGCATGTTGGTTCCTTCACGGTTCCTTACGGTTTTACGTTTAAATCAAATGATTATTTTCTAATACACACGTTAAATCAAAAATCAAATGTGTGCCAAGGTTTCGAACCTCGGACCCCTCGCGGGAGGCCGGCATAATCCGTCTTGGTAAATAATAAGTCTTTCATTATAAAATCTTTTGAATCTACCCGCCACTGGTATAAAAAATATATTAATGAAGGGTCGGACCCCTTTCTAAATCACAGTGCCTCGCTGTCGGCTGCAAATGAATATCAGACTAACAGGATGACTACAATGTGCTTGAGTGTTTATTTTGAATCTTTTTATTATATGTCTGAATATGTACCTAGTATATACGTAACATATATACGTGAATTGGAACGTTAATCCCGTATATACATACTAATACATGAATGATGGAAATAAATGAATTTCCAAGTGATGATTAATAGGTGATGGATCGACTCGATAGTGTTTTGTGGCTCGTCTAAAGCTGCCACCAATTTATGTTATGTCATCAGAATCTCGCTCTCATGTGGAATTATTATTCATTTCAGTTTAGTATTTAGGGTAATTATTGGATCTACTTACGTTTGGCCTCGTGTCCAGTTTGTAGTTTTTCCTCGATATGCGTGGCTTAAACACAGACTGAGGTCTCGTCATAATCCACTATATATTGTTTGTATTTTACAATTTAAAAAAATCAAACAATTCCACGCCGCCGATGACAAGAGGGATGGTTCATGCGGCTAACGTTCTCGGCGCCATGCCGCATGGGCACGGACTCTCCTTAGATTGTTTAGGTTAGGCTTTTATTACAATTAGTATTAAGATTTTCATTATTGCACTTTTAAAATTCGTTTACATTGTTTTTACATATAACAAACGTTCTTAGTTTTACGTTATGGTAAATTATGTACAGGTTTCTGGGAGACTCAAGCGATAGCGTCTGCTAAGGCAGAGAAAACTGCCAGCACTGCCAAGTCCACTGACAACAACAAGGCCAAGAAGAAAGTAGCTGTCCCTCCCGTTAAGAAGGAGACCACGCCGGCCGTGGAGTTTGAAACCTGGTGCACCACCATCCTTACCCCGTGGAGCTCCAAAATTGATGGTGAGTGTCGATATCTTGAACCTTAATCATCATTTAGAATATTATGCTTAAGGCTTTAGCCTCAGGCATCATTGAGGTATTAAAAAATAAAGAAGCTAGTTATTCCTGAATTGTAACAGGGAATAATGGAAAATTTGAAAGTTCGAAAGAGAAATTGTAACGAAAGTAGATTTTTCGACTTAATTTTGAAGATATTGCTAAGAAATCAACTTAGAGAGTTTTGTACTATGTACCGGATACACAAGTTTAACGTTAGTTTTTCTTAAGAAAAGAGTGAATCGTAAGTAACACTAAATTAAATATTCAAATGTATAAATTCCACGATGATATTAGTCGAAAATCATTGGAATAAAAGACCTTAAAAGTATGTAAAGTGTGTAAAATATGAAGGGAAATTATTGACGCCCGCGTAAACGCGTATTTATCAATAATTTTAAAGGGTGTGTGGAAAGAGCCTCCTCGAGTGGCGCGACGTCACATGTCAGCCCGGCGCACCCTGGACAATCAGCCTTCGTCAACCTGCGCTAATTGGCCAATCTTTCCCCTACGGCATGTCTTATCCCCACTTCTCCTTTAACTCCGTTCACCCCGTACTAATCCTCTCCAATTAACTCCTTAACAGCACTACCCTTTAATAACCAGTCATGCCGACACGAAAGAAGAACCAAATATTAAGATTTTCCATATCACATGATTAAGTATATAGTATAATCAATACTTACTAATGTAACTACATTTT
Source organism: Phocides pigmalion okeechobee (assembly GCA_018251015.1). NCBI lineage: Eukaryota > Metazoa > Arthropoda > Insecta > Lepidoptera > Hesperiidae > Phocides > Phocides pigmalion. Next base: position 2,285 of record DWON01006371.1, read on the forward strand.
GAGGACATGGCTAACGCACGTGGATAAAATTGAAAAAGTGATGTTTTTTAATATTAGTGTATATTACACTGCTAGAGGTATGTGATGGAAAAATATTAAGGGTCCCGGTGCGTAATCCCTCTTATAAATCTATTATTATTCGATTAACTTTCGCTTACAAGCAATATCGATAAATAAATCGATTTGATGTCGAACACATCTTTATAAAGCAATGAAACAATGCAGTTTGATATATTATAGTATCAACATTTTCTGATTTCTAAGCACATAGTTATTATCGTGTAATTCCTTTTAAAATTATTCGATTAATATTGTTTAATAAGTCTTCGTTGTATATTCAACAATTTGTTGTCAGAGATATTTCTGTAATTTAAGTGATCGAAGTAATGTTGCGAGTTAATCCTACAGTTGTATTATTTCTGTACAGTGCCAACATTCGTCGGATTTCTGAAAGACATAGAGTCGCCCTACGAAGTGAAGGACTACGTCAAATGCTATCTTGGCGAGACTAAGGACTCGGGCGATTTCGCTCGTCAATTTCTTGAACGGAGGTGAGTTTGTAACGGGTTTTGTTATTTCTTGTTATTTGTTACTTCGCCGTAAATTCTGTTTACACTTTGCGGGGTTCATATATTCCATTGAGTTAGGATTGCGGGAGGCGGCACTAAACTGAAGCTATTTTCTCTAGACTGGCGATGCGTCGACAATTCACACAAATATTGTATTTTTAGCATCTGTGTAGCATCCACGATTACACAAACGTAGGTCCGCTTTGAGTTTTGTAGCGCCGACGTAAACACGACACTTGTATTCGCCCGTAATCCGTACAGATTTGTTCGTACAACACCAGTGTATACAAGCCACAAGCACTCTATGCCAGGTAACACAGCAGTGAACGCCACAGGGAAAGTGTTAATCATAGTGTTGAATAGTTTCCTTTTATGCGAAAATTACTGAATTATGAAGTCGCCAATTATGTCATTTGAAATATAATTTTGCGGACGTAAACGACAACAATATTAATTTTCATATGTACATGTAGACCTCGTTCGTTAACTCTAAGCTTAGACACATGTGCTTTCATTGGCGGTCCGTGCACGACTGACTTAGTATGTTCGAGACAGATCATTTATATGTTTAGTATTGACAACCTACCCGCGTTATTACTCAGCCAAAGTTCATCATATGTTCGTGTTATTCATACAATACAAATAATGCATACATGCTTGCGATTCATATCAGCTAAAGTATTAATGTGTTCAAAAAATATGAATAAAAATGGCAATGAGATTTATAAATTAAGTCGCGTGGAAGCTTTTGCCACTAAACTAGACCCCTGGGCTAATATAGAATGGTTGGTGCGACAGGTCAAAGTTGCTTCGTGTGGGCATGGTGACGCCTTCCGATGACCTCTGCTCCCCGGCGATGGCTATCAATCCTCGCAACTCCAACCTCGGCGATTACCAAGAAGTTAAGGTAATTTTACTTCTGATATATTTTCAATAAAGTGTATCTTGTCGAAGGTAAAATCTATCTCGAATAGGGTTGCCAGAACGAAAAATATGGAAAGGAGAGTAAATTACTGTTCGTTTATAATTTTAATGACGTCTAATTACGTAATTTCAAGAAATGTTATTTTTAAGAGATATTAATAAAAATATAATGTTTGCATTTATCCCGTTTTTCTGACTATTGCGCATAATTATATTTTTCCGGAATAAAGGATTAGTTGCTCTATTCTTTATTTGGTTGTTACTTGACAACCGTATACGAAACAAGTTACATTTTAAAACAGATTAAGCTGTAAATAATAATAGTCCTAATGAGACTTTGATGTCAATATAAAATCTACTTTTTCATAGTATGTGCACAGGTTAGTTTAATCCGTTGTACGGATAGTTCAAAGACATGACTTAAGTGATTAGCAAAATTAATCAACGCCAAAGTTGGATGGGTCATCTTTGGCCAATTCTCATGCGCACTTTCATTAAAAAGAACTCGAAAAATCTTGTCAGTCTAATAGCGGTTTGAAAGCATCCGACAGATGTTAGCTATATTTACCATTAAGCTCTAGGGCAACGCGGTAAAGCTTTTGCCAATTGAGGGGAGAGAGCAGGCACTGTTGATACATATAAAGGGTTATCCATTCCATGGAATACATTAATTCACGTTATATGACATTATAATTCATCTAATGACATAATAACAAAGTAATATATTTTTTATATAAACGTCAGACTTGTACATTTTTGGCGAACATTAATGTATTAGTATTCTATAATTAATTACGTACGTCAGTGGTACGGTATATAATGGTTTGGAACGTTTTAGGGCAAAGGTAAGAAGGCCAAAAAGAATAAGATGCTCAAAGTAGACGCTCGCATCCTGGGATTCTCCGTGACCGCCGCCGAGGACCGCATCAACGTCGGCGACATTGACACCGTCTGACACGCCAGGCGGTCGAACTTCGCCCGCCTCAAGTCTCCTTGTGATAAACCGCCGGAGAAATAACTCTTAAACATAACTCGTGTAACAGACAGACAGTGTGCGTCCGGCACGCGCCATCGGACACAAACGGCGCAACATATTCAAATAATTTTAAAATTTTCGACTAAGCGCCAATTAGTTTTCGACGGCACGACCGGACGTCCGTTCGATCTTTCTAATGTTTCTACTTAGTGTCCTCGCACGTTTTTAGTATAACAGTGATGTGATGTGTACGCAGCGATATGGATCGTTGGTGGAACAGATAAGTGTGTTGTGCATGCTTAATATTACAATAATTGTGCCTTCAGGAGGTTGCATTGACCGTGGATATGAATGTGACAACTTTTAAACTTTGATTAGTTTATTTTATATGTTAGTATACATGTACTTGTTGGTTATTAGAAATGATTATTCATCTGTTGCTAAACTAATAGCTTTCAAACAATTTCTTGCCTTAGATACGTTTGAGGCTTCCTTGCGCGGAATCGACCATAATGGCTTCAGATTGGACACTGGCCTCGAGAGCTGTTGTTACAATTGAAATTAATTTGTAATCTGTTATATATCAGAGGTATGTTGCGTGACGACGCGGCATACACACGTGCGCGAGAGACCTGTTGCAGTAACGTTTACACCAATTTAGCTCAATTAAATATATATGTTTAAATTATTGTGCAGACACGTTCGTCGTGTACACGAGTTCGTGTATTTTGCATTCTTAGTGAAAGTACTAGGATTACATTTATTCGACCCACACGTTTGGAACACGTATGTTTTGAAGAATGATTAAATTCCACTTATTACTGTTGTTGCAAATATAAAAAAATAAATAAATTATCGCAACCTAAGAAAAAAAATCTAATAATATGTTTAATAGTATGAAAATAATTAATAGATATACTACGGTTAAACAATAGTTTCACTATTTTATGACACTGTTAATAGATAAATCGTTCAATTTACTTTGTGATGTCGAACCTGTGTGTTGGCTATGTGTAGTTTTAGATTAAGTATTCATAGTAGTCAACACAAGTCTGTCTTGTATTGTAGCATCACAAGTTTGTTAATATTTTGTATTATCGTGTAAATACGGGCGGCCATACGTGTGTAGCTCGTAAGCTTTATCATTCAATTAAATTCACATGTTTCACTTTTATTCGAATAAATCCAAAGTATTGTGTACAACTACTTGGTTAGCAGAAAACTGTTAAACACGATTCTAAAGAAACGATTACAATATCACCTGAAGTTCAATGAATTAAATTATACCATGGATTATAGGGTTGATATTGGATTTTTGATGGTTTTCACAATATTTTTTCATATCTTGATTTGTAGCTAAACTTGATCCTGAGTAGGTTAACAAAATTTAAATCATTGGCAAAACTAAAACAAAATACTCACCGCCCTATAACATAGTGGTCATATATACAGTAATAGTACAACATAAAATAAACATTTGCAGGCTTAAACTGATCGTGTTCACGTACATTAACATGACACAGTTTATAATAAACTTTTACGAACTGATCACAGTAAGCGGGTGGCTGTCACAAATTAAATTTAAATACACTCTGTGACTTAACATCTTTTTTAGAACAATATGTCCATTCTTGTTTTAAAGTCTGCATAGTGATTTAAAAATATGATTGGTTTCATGTATAATCTATTACTTATTATAAGAACTCGCTTCTATTTTATGACCTAATTCTGTTCCCATATAACACAATTCCAATTAAACTTAAAATAAACCTGTTTGTTAAAGAGGGTAAGCTCGGTTTGACCTTGAATATTAATTCTTGTGTAATACACAGAAAGGAACTTGTTTCGCTATGACGTTTGTGAGGGTCGGTCGCAGCAGCCCCTCATAAATTATTCTCAGAATAACTGATTTATAAAGTAAGCTTAAAATAAGCCTGTTCAAAAGATGGTAGTAACGCTGACGGGGCGGTGCGGTCTCGATCCGAACCGAGGTGTGATAACCAAGATTGTTTTACTTTAGCAGTCCTTTGAAAGGGTCGGTAAGTTTCGCGCTGGCCCATGTATGGTCGCCCTTATAGCAACACCAGCTTCGCATGGCCTCCGGGCGCAAGCTCTCGTTATTCTTTTTAGTAAATTACTAGTCATGTATAATTGTAATATTAATTAAACATTGCAGATTTATTTAATTTTAATTACAAGTAGATTGTTTTTTATCGGAATTTTCCATCCGCAAAATATATTGCATAGGTAATAATTAGGTTGCTTTAATATTTATCTATTATTTATTGGGTATGCCGTTGTAGTTTTAACAAATTATATTTAAAATGCAAATTGATAATTATTTTAATAGTCGTAGAATCGCCGACCTATATTTTTAACATGTTGATAGTTATCAGTTGCATTTGCCGCTGTCGGTCCCCATCGTAGTGGTCGTGAACACAAGACACGTACGATCATGTGTCATATTATAGTTTAACTTGTTGAGATTTAGCGTACTCGCTGTATGATTAAATTAATTGCTCATTGGACAAACGTTGTGAAGTAACCGTTTAGCTATGATTATAATTTTATTCTAAATTATTTTTTAACTTTTAGATGTGTTTTGTTTTCTTATTTAATTTCATGAAAGTCAAATTAGTTTTTACTTGATAATTTAATACGAATTTCTGTTGCGTCTCCAACATTTGTTAAGATTATCAATCGCGTCCTTGTGCTCGACAAAGTACATAATTTTATAACCGTAACAAATGAAATTGTGCAAGTGTTCAACGTCGTATGTAAGTTTCTGTTTAAAAATCGTATATTTGATTTGAGAATGTGCGTGTAGTTCAGATTATTATTATACTACTTACCATAATAAGGATTTCTTAGTCTTTTATGTATATACAAAACCTATTTATGTTTAATTACATGTAAATATTTTGTTTCTTTTATTTAGCTGTTTTAATTAGCTCAACTTCATTATGCGTGTATATTTTTTGTATGCTATACAGTATCACAGTGAAATGAAATGAGATTGGATATAAGATGGAACATTTTTGTCACTTGTTTTCAGTATGGTCCTAGTAGTTTGGGTACTTATAAAAAATTGATATCTGGTTCCATTTATGATTTTACACATAAACAGTTGCTCGTGATACCATCGTCCTTACATTCGAGTGCAATATATAATGAACGTGCAATACTTATTCGGTTACAATGGCGGAGGGCGGTCGCCAGTCTTTGCCGCTAGGAGCGCCAGTGTCTGCCACGCCATTAAGTTTTGACGTCGTGTAATGTCAGCGGGGCTATTGTCACATTTGAACAGATTAAGTAAGTTTACATCGATAGTATAGCACAAGCCACCTACACAGAATATTGTCCGTCTTCTCCATTACGTTGTACGTTGAGGCGCGCGCACGTGTCGAATACAGACTTGACGTGACCCGGCGTTCCGTTCACTTGTGCAGGTGGCGCTGCAGTAGCATTTTTCTAGAGCAATTCGATTGTTATTCAGTACGAAGGTTTGTATATTACTAGTTAATTCGAGTGAGCTCTAAATGTGTTTAAATATACATTATAATGTTATTATTACATAGTGTGTTAAGGACCCAAGCAATGTAAACATACTGTGTACTAGTTCTATATACACGTATATTCACGTCGAAAACTCGGATTAGATGTAGTTCATAAACTAAATGTTCTCTATGTGTAATTTCGTGAGATGAATAATTTTAAGAGTTTGTATTTTGTAAATGATTTGTTTTAGAATCGTTATTGTATAATGAGTAATCACTTTGTCATCTACTCTTAAATGTGGTAGCGATAACTTGTTTTAAATTGTAGGCCTTGCATGATAATTGAATAAAATTCATGATCAATGAGAAAATTATTAATAATGCATCTATTTAATTGATCCTTTGATAGAGTTGACGACAGTACTCTTCGCGTATTAAGGCTGTTCATGTATTATTATTTGTATACACTAAATAAGTTTTGGTTGCGTTATATGGCGTCGTGAACAAACTTTAGCGTGAGTTGGAACCGAAAGCAATAATCAAGTGTTTTTAGGTATAACTTATAACTACAAATGGTACGCACAAAGTATGTTATTAGGATGAAGGTACCAGTGAGTATATATAATTCCGTAAATCTGTAGTTAAGTAACAAGTATTAAGTGAAAGTAAAATCACCAGGAAAGATACTAAAATTAGTTATAACCATAATAAATTTACATTTAGGTCTCAAGCGAAACACATCTCATGTATCGATGATTGAAAGTTGAAATGACTTCTGAAGGGAGTTTTTATATCATCGATGTACGTGTTGTACTTACATTTGGAAGATTAGTTATCTCGTCAATTTCAAGGGGGACATGTAAAAAGTATGATACTCCTATTGGAATTATTGATAGCATAACCCGTGTGCCTCATGTCGCAATCTAAAGCAAATAATAGCGGTAACTTTTTATATTATTTATACATGTTTCGTATTAGTGAGTATTAATTGAATAGATTTTATTAGAGTACAAAACGATATAAAATCGTTGCGATAAAACAGTTTTAAGCAATCAAGTTAACCAATTAGCCGTGGTTTTGTATTATTCCCGGCAACGCTAGTGGAATATAAAGCATTCTTATACTAATTTAAATATTTGCCTATTGTGTACCTGTGTATTTTTTTACTAAGATGTGGATATGGAGTGTGATAGTATTGTTATTTGTATATCGATATTGGAAGACCGAGCCAGATCTGGTACGTCTCGCAACTTTAATAGTAATTTCAGTGTCTTTAAAAATATATTCTAAGCTTATTCAATATTATATCTAGAATATAAAATATATTCTTAACCATGGACAATGGTAATAAATGCCTTACATAAATACTCTATTTAAACATTATTTAAATTTACAAAAACGTTTTTCTTGCCGTCTTACTTCTATGTAATGAAATATTGTAATTGACTGCATATTACCAGATATGTCTTTCTAATGAAATTAGGTCTGTGATTGACTTGTTCATACAAATTACATAGACTTGTTAGAGATACAAAGGTATCTAAGATGTAGGCAATCCATTAGGAAATAAGGTTTTGGAGAATTGAGCAAACTCAACGATGTTAGTTAAATGACTCACCCTAAAGTTTGTCACGGTTGTTAAAACACGCCATACAAATATATTACCAGTTGACGGAGACAAATGATATATTGGGGCTATCGAATAAGCAATAGTAATGTTTAAGGAATTGAAGTATAATGCCTTGATAGTGCACTGGGCCTTTGAGGGTACCAATGTGGAAACGGTGTAAGGATACTTTCGGATGCTATATGTTTCAATAGAATAGATACCGTGTGGTAGTGACACGGCTGTGTATTGCGCGGCGTAACGCGCTTACGGCTTTAACACAGCTGTGATGTAAGAAAAAATCAGTATGGTTTTTAGGCGAACACAAGAGATATATTTACGCGTTACAAGACTGCGAGCGAAAACGTCTGTGTATTCGTAAATTTTATATGGATGCTAAAAATACAGTATTTCTATGAATAGTCGGCACATCTCCAGTCTAAAAAAATAAGCTTCAGTTTAGGCCGCCTCTCGCAAAGCTAACCGGATCTAATTAATATGTATATGAAAACCGCAGTCAAGTCTTAAATACTTTGCTTGAGATAACTTCGGTACGTTTCCGAAAAGTTTTAATTTATTTTGTAATTTTGCAATTATTCAATATTTAATAAATAATTGAATAGTTACTATGCTGCGGGACGTTACGATAACAAGTAAGGCGATGGCCATAAAACTTCTGGTGCACTTTTACATTTTTCGATTCAAACGTCAAAATGAACCTACTGTAGAGCCTCTACTTTGTGGAAAACACAATATAAGGGTAATAGCTTAGTAGTTAAGATTTCGGCTTCATACCCTCGGTACCGTATGTTCCGGGGTCTGATGCCTTAGCTTTGATTTTTAGACCTTACGCTTGTTTTACAACTTCATTATCAATGTTTTAACACTGAAGATCAACGTCGTAACGAAATTTGCAAGCCTTAGAGGTCTTCATAAACTTCTACCAGATGCCCCCTGGCAGGCTTGGTGAACCTAACCCGCATCATTGAGAGTAGATCCGAGCCCAGCAGTGGGGCAGTCATGGGTTGATGACCCGAAAGGAAGTCAACGGTATGTCCATGCTAGATTACATACTACATACCAGACTATAAGGGTCATATTAAAAAAGGTACAGATTTTAGAATTTTAGCATCGAGAAATAGTGTTAGGAAAGTAAATGTTGTAGTGACAGTCAGCTAAGCACTTTTTTGGAAAAAAAATTGTAAAACAGACTTCTTTTGTCAACAAAACAGCAATTTCTATATCGAACTACTATTCATTGAGACAAAAAAAACTACCTTGACCACCATTGGACGTGAGGGAAATGGTAGGCATGATATGATGCTGATAATGATCTTTAAATACTTGAACCTAAAGGTCGCAGGAAGTATATCAGTACCAACTTCGTTGTTTCGAAATGCTCCGCAAATGATAATGGTTTTGTAGGTACTGACTATTTTTTTTTTTGTAGGGAACTTGATAAAGGGAGTTTTTTCGCCTCTTCTCCAAAACGAAACACCTTACGAGTCGGTGGCACTTCTATAAAAGTAGATTCTTATAAAGAAGATCTTACTTTGAATAATAATATTTTGATTTAATAAAACTCAACTTCTGCTAATTTTTGATGATGTCTGGTGGTTCCGCTAGCCCATTCTGTTAATGATCTTGGAGCTGAAGTTGTCTTAAAAAGAACGCTTGAAGATGTCGCTCAAAAAGAACTTTAGTTATGTTGAAAATTCGCCTCGCAATATTTCAACAGCTAAAATGTCTTCATCACATTTTAATTGATCGGTTAGATCATTTCATATAATGCGTCTCAAATATTCTTGTTTTGTTTATAAAAAAATTGGTAACTACTCACAGCAAATATGACAAAAAAATACGCCATTTTGTTACTGTCGCAGTGTAAAGCGGATTTGGGTTTTGGTTCTAGGTCCTCATGTTATCGCAAATTTCATGACTGAATAACTTTTATTCACTATTCGTGATTTGTAGTTTTGCATCTATGCACTTTTTCTCTAATTTTAAATCTTTATTGACTTGAATTTTGATACTCGTGTGCCATCTTGTGGTTTTTAAAAAAGATAGGTAAGACATTCGACATTTGGGTGTTGCCATCTACCATTCTCTACCATTCATGAATAATCATTAATGGTAGATTTATTAAGAGAAAGTAACTATAGCATGTGATCATCACTTTTATAAAGGTGTTAAGGTCAGTATCACTTACTCTTTGCCCCAAGACATATTATTCAGCTGTATACTTAGTTTTTGGTCTGGAGGCCATAAGCACCATAATTATTATTCTATGTTAGACAAATATTGTATAACATGATTGTGTAAAATGAACATTAGGAAAAATTTTTAGCAATTAAATAACTTACTCTATGATTGAGACTTGCTATGTACATTTGAACGTATCGCACGTTGAACAAAAAACGTTTCCGGAACGTACTAAGGTGAATTTAGGAACTATAGGCAGGTCATTTGATATTACCATAATATGGAGTTTTGGTTACCAGTTTTACATGAAGTTATGATGTTCCAAATGAGAAAAAATAGGTATTGCAGTGGCAAGACATGTGAAGTCTATATGATTTTAGGAAACACTGCCAACCCAAAAGTTTGTAATTAAATATTAGAAACATGAAAATATATTGAACTTAGTATCTCAACTCGTACCATCAGCAGATTTATCTTCATCGCAGAAAGTCGTATCTGTAGTTCCCCTGAAGAATCCTATATAAAAGATTTAGAACGGGTTCTCGTAAGTCTAGAAGTAAATTATCATGTGTACACGTAGACAACTCTTTATATGCAGAAGTTGATAATTAATATGGGGTTTTCGATGCGTACCGTTTGCATAAAATGTTTGCAAAAAATATTCGCACCCTACCGAGACCATTGTATGATAGGATACTTGCAAATCTTTGTGCTAAAACTAAAATAATTAGGTGAGATTAAAAACAATGCGAGAGACTTCTATCCTATGTGTAAATATTCAAACTAAGTCAGAACTGTGAAACTTATTAAATACAATGTTTGTTTAAATCTGTAACTAATAGCATTCGAAAGTGTCCATATAGCACCTCGGCGTATTGAACTGCTAAAGGTAAAATTGTATTAAAATAAAAACGTGTATTTCGTGTCCCAACTTTAGTAACCATTTTATGTGATACGTAGAGTTGTCTGCGAGGAGGCCGAGGTGCGTGAGTGTCCTTTTAACACCAAATTTCGTGCAGTTTGATGTATACAGCTTTAATGCCTAAAAATTGTATGAGGATGTCAAATAAAGCAATAAAAGTAACAGCAGAAATATTCGATTATTATATATGAATTATGTTTTAAAAACGTGTAAATAATTATTTTAGAGTTAATAAAATATTATAATATGTATGTGCCTCTTTTTTATTCCTTCGCATCATACCTACCATGTGTTTGGTTTCTCATTTTTATTGAAACTGCAAACGTTGCAATAAAATATGTAAGTACATGCCTACTTATTTCACCACACATGTTATTTAGTCATTAAAATATAATAGGTGTCTTTAATTTTTTTTCTACTATTTGGAAATATTTAATCAAAAACATTTTGAAGACCAACTACAGAGTAATTTTATTTAATGTTACATATGCGGCATATCATAAATAAAAGACTAGGAGTAAATAATTTATTTCTTAAATTTAAAAATAAGAATTACAAACCCTCTCTCCTTTAAGCCACATAATATGCCGTCCATTTCTCTTACATTGTCTCAAATTTCTCTTACACATGTCGATTACAGAGGTATGTTTACGTAAGTATTATTCATGGTTTTTTTTTATTATGAAAGAGTAAGAAACGGGCATCCAGGCCACCTGATGTTAAGTGGTCACTGCAGCCCATAGACAACCACGTACAATCTCAAATAAAACAGAAGCTCTATATAAGGATGGACGCGGATGCGTTCCTACTCTTGAGGACTAAGATGGCCGCCTCCAATAATATGTATCCGGCAAGCACACCTCTCCAACCGAAACAATACATGAAGAACATATTGCTTTACGGCGGGTTATGAGGGTGGCGGTGGTGCCGCCCCGGGCGAGCTCTAACGG
>DWON01006372.1:0-13928 GCA_018251015.1 Phocides pigmalion okeechobee
AGAGCAACTTACTAAACAGGTTATATTATAATTTTATTTTTTTACCTATTTTAAAGCTAACAGAGGGCATTCAAGTATTACGCAACGCAATTTGGAGGACGGTCTTGTAAAACATTACGACGAGTTACACGGGCGAGAGAGGAGTTCGAACAACGCATTACATTATATTTTTATGTATTATTTATTGAACCCATCAGGATGTGGTATAAAAGGCGAACTAAATGCTAAAAGCATTATAATGCCAACCTTTGGGTTGTGCAGAAAATAATAAAAGCGGTACAAAGTATTGCTAGTTTTATTGAAATAAAAAAATAATCGTTTATATCGTTCGTATCGTTTCGTTTACGACTGTATTGTACATCATTTTTATTTTGTTTTCGTTGTCATGTCATTTCCTCGAAAGAGAGAGATTTGTATCATCAGCTGTTCTTAGCCTTTAAAGTTTGTTATGTTGACTTGCCAGCGCAACTGACAAAAACATTTTAACGATTTTTCGGTGCTTTGTGCAATATAATTATTACTTTTAGGTAATAATGGTCACTTAGGAGTTACGTAACATTTGGGAGAGCTAACGGAGGTACAAAACGCGTTACGGTTCTTTGCATGGGGGCGAGAGAAATAAATATCGTCAAAAATTGCATAATACTTGGACGCTCCCCATATACATAAAAATTGTTATACGTATATTTCTAGGTCCATTACGATTTCGGTCTAAGAAATATTCTCTCAGTGCTTAGAACTTTGGGGGCTGTAAAGCGGGTTAATTCCAAGGACAACGAGAGTACAATCGTGATGAGAGTCCTGAGAGACATGAACTTGTCCAAATTAATCGATGAAGACGAACCACTTTTCATATCACTAGTAGCGGATCTGTTCCCCAATCAAGCTTTAGAAAAGACAACTTACAATGAGCTAGAAGAGGCGATTAGAAAACAAGTTGAACAAAATGACTTAATTTACCATCCGCCGTGGGTATTGAAAATTATACAGGTACGTAATTTAGTAAAATATAGTAAGATAATACAATGTGTTATGTAAATACAATAATTTACTTTCAGTTGTACGAAACACAAAGAGTACGTCATGGTATAATGATTCTCGGACCACCGGGGGCTGGAAAGACTACCTGCATTCATACCTTGATGAATGCTTTATCAGAAATTGAGGAGCCGCATAGGTGCCTTTATGATAATTAAATTTTAGAAAACTACGTAGTTCAAAATATTAATATGATCACCGAATGTAAATTTATAACTGATTACAGAGAAATGAGAATGAATCCAAAAGCTATTACGGCAGCTCAAATGTTTGGACGGCTCGATGTAGCTACTAACGACTGGACTGATGGAATATTTTCGGCTCTGTGGAGGAAAACTCTTAAGTTAAAGACCGGAGAACACATATGGTTGGTTTTAGACGGTCCTGTGGATAGTATCTGGATAGAAAACTTAAATTCAGTACTTGACGATAATAAAACCCTTACTTTGGCTAATGGTGACCGTCTAACTATGTCGCCTACGTCAAAAATCATATTTGAACCAGAAAACATTGATAACGCATCACCTGCTACCGTATCAAGAAACGGAATGGTATATATGAGTTCTTCGGGATTAGATTGGGAACCAGGTAATTAAATATTGTATTATAACATTTAATAAACAAATATTCTAAAACGTATATATATATATTATAGTATTATATACTTGAAATATTTCAGTTTTGAGTGCATGGTTAAAAACTCGATCAGCAAGAGAAATTGAAGTATTTAGTGCATTATTTGAACAAACATTTTTAAACGTATATACTTGGTGTACGCAAAATCTCATCTTTAGTATGAAAGTACTCCAAAGTAACATTGTATTTCAAATGCTTAATTTATTAGAGGGCTTGGTGCCACCACAAATAGTAGAGATAGAAGACCCATCTGCAAATAAATCAGTAAATGGCGACTTGGACGATGATGAAGAAAAGGAAAAAGGGGAAGAAATAATTTTATTTACCCCAGAGCATTTACATAAAATGTATATTTTCTCTCTAATTTGGGGGTTTGGTTCTCTTTTAGAGACAGGTGATCGTATTCGGTTTGATAAATACATAAAATCGAATTTTGCTGAAGTATTGGAGTTACCTAAACATCCTACTAACAAACCCAGCATTCTGTTTGACTTTTACGTGAAGCATCCAGGTAAATGGGAGCTTTGGGAGGATTTAATGACTAACTATATGTACCCTGACACATCAACGCCTGATTATTCCAATATTTTAGTCCCTATTGTAGACAATGTAAGAATAAATTACCTTATACATTGTATCGCCAAACAAGGAAAAGCAGTATTGTTACTGGGAGAACAAGGTTCAGCCAAAACAGTTATGATGAAGGCTTACATGAAAAATGCAAATCCAGAACAATTTATGGGTCGTGCATTCAATTTTTCCTCAGCTACAAGTCCATACCAATTTCAGAAAACTATAGAAAGTTACGTAGAGAAGCGTAGTGGCATGACTTTTGGACCACCGGGTGGAAAGAAAATGTTGGTATTTATAGATGATATAAATTTACCTCAAATAAATGAATGGGGAGATCAAATTACAAATGAAATTGTAAGACAAACGATGAGCATGGGTGGTTTCTATAGTTTGGAGAAACCTGGTGATTTTACTACCATTATCGATATACAGTTTCTCGGTGCAATGGGTCAACCAGGTAACTATTTTCAGATAAATGTATGACATTCTATTAATATAATTATAATAAATTTCGTAATTTTTAGGCGGAGGAAGAAATGACATTCCTGCAAGGCTTAAACGTCAATTTTCAATATTTAACTGCCCATTGCCTAACAACGATTCAATAGACAAAATTTTTAAAGTTATTGGTGAGGGCCATTACAATGCAAAACGTGGCTTTACCGTTGAAGTTAGGTCACTCATAAAAAAAGTTATACCTTTAACCAGAGAACTTTGGATGAGAACCAGAGTAAATTTGTTGCCTACTCCGGCTAAATTCCATTACGTATTTTCATTAAGAGATTTGTCAAGGGTCTGGCAAGGCATGATCGGAACACTACCAACAGTGATAGAATCTGAAAAATGTTTAATGTTATTATGGAAACACGAATGTTCGAGAGTATTTTCTGATCGATTTACTCACCAAGCTGATAAAGATTGGTTCAATAGAGCACTTTATGATATTGCGGAAGAGGTGTTAGGGGTAGAGTACAAAAAAATGATGGAAAAGGATCCTGTTTTCGTTGACTTTATGAGGTAAGCATTGTGTTTCTAGCAGGAAAGGTATAGAAGTATAGTTCGTATTAAAATACTTAACAACATATTCTTTATGTAAACTGTAAAAGGTGGACTTTCTAAACTAATAACCTAAAAATATTTTTATAAACAGAGATGCACCAGAACCAACAGGTGAAGAAGGTGAAGATGCCGACATGGAGTTACCAAAAGTCTATGAACCAGTATTTGATTATAGTGAACTACGAGATCGTTTGGAAATGTTTCTTTCCCAATTTAATGAAATGGTTCGAGGATCTGGAATGGATCTTGTATTCTTTCCGGATGCCATGCTTCATTTAGTGAAAATATCTCGAGTGATAAGACATCCTCGAGGTAATGTTATGCTTGTTGGTGTTGGAGGCTCTGGAAAACAATCTCTTACAAAACTATCAACATTCATAGCGGGGTACCGATCATTTCAAATTGCATTGACAAGATCTTACAATGTTGGAAACTTCCTTGAAGACTTAAAGTTATTATACAGATCTTGCGGAGTGCAAGGAAAAGGGACAACATTTATTTTCACGGACTTGGATATCAAAGAAGAAGGTTTTTTGGAATACCTTAATAACATCCTGTCTTCAGGAGTAATTTCGAATTTATTCACTAAAGATGAACAACAGGAAATTATATCAGAGCTTACACCTATCATGAAACGCGAAAATCAAAAGAGGACTCTAACAAACGAATTAGTAATGGAATATTTTCTTAACAGAACATGTCAGAATCTCCATGTAGTATTATGTTTCTCCCCGGTAAGTTATTATTTTATATAATAGTAAGATTTATAAAAACCTTATTTTTATATTTTTATTTAAATTACAGGTTAGTGAAGCCTTTAGATATAGAGCCATGCGTTTCCCCGCGCTCATATCTGGCTGCACGATAGATTGGTTTCAACCTTGGCCAAAAGACGCTCTTGTGTCGGTAGCTGACCATTTCCTGGCAGAATTCGAGATAGAATGCACCAAAGAAGTGAAGAAAGAACTCGTTACTGTTTTGGGCACGATACAAGATGTTGTGTCTAAAGTATCAGCAGAATATTTCCAAAGATTCAGACGATCATCTCATGTCACACCTAAATCTTATCTAAGTTTCATCGGTGGTTATAAAACTATATATCAAATGAAACAGAAAGAACTTGGTGATGGAGCATTAAGGATGGATACTGGATTAGAAAAACTCCGCGAAGCGTCAATTTCCGTAGAAGTACTCAAGAAAGATTTAGCTGTGATGGAGCAAGATCTTGCATTGGCTTCAGAAAAAGCTGATCGCGTGTTAACGGAAGTGACAGAAAGAGCAATGCAAGCAGAAATTGTAAAAAATCAAGTCCAAATTGTAAAAGAAAAAGCAGAAGCTTTAGTAGCATACATAGCTGAAGAAAAAGAGAAAGCAGAAATAAAATTAGAAGCAGCAAAGCCAGCATTAGAAGAAGCTGAGGCTGCTTTGAATACAATTAAGCCTGCACATATAGCTACGGTCAGAAAATTAGGTAGACCACCACATTTGATTATGCGAATCATGGACTGCGTATTAATACTTTTCCAAAGAAGATTACATCCCTTGATACCAGATACAGCTGCTCCATGTCCTAAGCCGTCATGGGCCGAATCTCTTAAGGTAATCTAGTCAATTTCATGGTAAATATTGTAGTAGTTAATAATTTTATAAAAATTTCATATATAATATATTATTTTTATGTAGATGATGGCCAGCACTACTTTCTTATTGCAATTACAAAACTATCCAAAAGACATTATAAATAACGAAATGGTGGAGCATCTAGTTCCGTACTTTGAAATGGAAGACTACAATATGGATACAGCTAAAAGAGTTTGCGGGGACGTAGCTGGACTTTTATCCTGGACAAAAGCTATGGCATTTTTTCATAGCGTCAATAAAGAAGTTTTACCATTAAAAGCTAACCTTTTACTGCAGGAGGCAAGATTAAAGGTAAGTTAAATTTATTCACGGATGTCATGTTAACTTCATTACAAGAACACGTCAATATTCCTCACCATGACAAAACCTATAACTTTTGCAGGTTGCTATGGAAGACTTGGCATCTGCTGAAAGACAGCTTGAAGAAAGAGAAATGTCTCTAAGAAAGGTGAAAGAGCAGTATGAATCTGCAGTTTCTGAAAAACAACAGTTAACTGATGCTGCAAACGTGTGTTTAAGAAAAATGACAGCGGCTACTGCACTTATCAACGGTCTGGGAGGTGAAAAGATTAGATGGACTCAACAAAGTAAGGACTTTAAGGAACAATTAGGAAGATTAGTCGGGGATGTCGTATTGGCAACAGGATTTTTGTCATATTGTGGTCCGTATAATCAAGAGTTTAGAAATAGCCTATTTAATACTTGGATGGGTATATTAAAAAGTAAGCACATACCCGTAACTGACAATTTAAATATAACCAATATGTTAGTAGAAAGTGCAACGATATCAGAATGGACGCTACAGGGTCTTCCAAATGATGAATTGTCTGTACAAAATGCTTTGATAGTTACAAAATCAAGTTCATACCCGTTGCTAGTGGATCCACAAAGTCAGGGCAAAAATTGGATAAAAAATAAAGAAAGTTCCAACGAGCTACAAATAACATCGTTGAACCATAAATATTTCCGGACTCACTTAGAGGATAGTCTTTCTCTAGGCAGACCGCTACTTATTGAAGATGTGGGAGTAGAATTAGACCCAGTAATTGACAACGTTTTAGAAAAGAACTTTATTAAGTCTGGTTCTATAGAAAAAGTAATAGTAGGTGATAAGGAATGCGATGTTATGCCTGGGTTCATGCTCTACATTACAACTAAATTACCTAACCCTGCTTACTCACCTGAGATTAGTGCAAAGACTTCCATAATTGATTTTACTGTAACGATGCAAGGACTGGAGGATCAACTATTAGGCCGAGTAATTTTGATGGAGAAATCAGATTTAGAAGAAGAGAGAGTTGCCTTATTTGAATCTGTCATGAAAAATCAAAGAAGCATGAAAGAACTAGAAAGCAATTTACTGTGCCGTTTAACATCTTCTGTGGGTTCTTTAGTAGACGATGAAGCTCTTATTCAAGTATTACAAATTACCAAAACCACAGCAGAAGAGGTAAACGAAAAACTCAAAGTAGCAGAGGTCACTGAGAAAAAAATTATTAAAGCCCGGGAAGAGTTTAGAGCTGTAGCAGCGAGAGGTTCTATATTATATTTCTTAATTGTTGAAATGAGCAATGTTAACATTATGTACCAAAATTCTTTAAAACAATTTCTGAATATATTCGACAACTCAATAACAAAATCTGCTAAAAGTAACATTACAGAAGAACGAATAAATATAATATTGAAATATTTAACGCACGAAGTATGGGCATTTACTTTACGGAGTTTATATGAAAGACACAAGGCATTATTCACTCTGATGTTAGCTATGAAAATTGATTGCCAACGAGGACTAATCTCCCACGATGAATTCACGGCATTTGTAAAAGGAGGGGCTTCACTTGATCTAAATGCAGTTACGCCAAAGCCATTTAGGTGGATTTTAGACATAACTTGGCTGAATTTGGTTGAAATAAGCAAGCTAAAGGTATTTGCAGATGTTCTTAATAAAGTAAGTAACACTGTAATCTTACCGATTTATCATATACCATGATAAGAACTAAACAAAAATAAAGTGATGTTAAATTGTTTTTAATAGATAACAACAAATGAAAAAGAATGGCGTATTTGGTACGAGAAAGCTAAACCTGAGGAAGAAATAATACCCAGTGGGTTTCAGGAGAGTCTCGATGTTTTCCGGAAGTTGCTACTAATTAGGTCTTGGAGTCCTGACAGAACTCTTTCCCAAGCTAGGAAATACATTATCGGTATGTATTAAGCTTTCTACGCTTTGCAAGTAATAAATAAAAAGCTAAATCAAAACTTTTATATCTATATGAGTAAATGAGTAAAAATTAAAGGTATTGATTTATTATACCTATTTTGAATATATAGCTTCATGTTGATAAATCTTATAATTGAATATATCATATATATTTTTAGACTCTCTTGGGACGGAATATGGGGAAGGCTGTATTTTAAACCTAGAGGCTACCTGGGAAGAATCAGAGCCGCGAACTCCTCTCATATGTATTTTATCTATTGGATCAGACCCATCTACGCAAATAGCATCTCTTGCTAAGTCAAAAGAAATCGGTAAATACTAAAAGACAAAATATTATTTCATTATACATGTAGTTTATAGCTAGGCGTATTTTTAAATATTAACGTCAATTAAAAATTTAAGATAAATTATTTTTACAGTCTTGAAAGCAGTATCTATGGGACAAGGGCAGGAAATTGTAGCTCGTAAAATGATATCAGATTCTATGAATGAAGGTGGCTGGGTCTTATTACAAAACATTCATCTGTCACTCCCCTTCTGCGTAGAAGCTATGGATGCTCTAATTGAAACGGAACACATTCAAGAATCGTTTCGTCTTTGGCTTACCACAGAAGTCCATACCGATTTTCCTATAGGTTTATTACAAATGGCGATAAAGTTCACCAACGAACCTCCTCAAGGTATAAGAGCCAGTATGAAAAGAACTTATCAAAACATAACTCAAGATACTTTAGATTACTCTTCTTTGTCTCAATGGCCGCCTCTATTATATGCAGTAGCCTTTTTGCACACAATTGTTCAAGAAAGAAGGAAATTTGGGCCTCTGGGATGGAATATACCGTATGAATTTAACCAAGCTGACTATGCTGCTAGTGTCCAATTTATTCAGAATCATCTTGATGAAATTGATCCTAAAAAAGGAATATCCTGGCCCACTATTTGTTACATGCTCGGGGAAGTACAATATGGAGGAAGAGTAACTGATGATTTTGATAAACGGCTTCTGACAACGTTCACAAATGTGTGGTTCTGTGACGTATTACTGAGACCCGGCTTTGAATTTTATAAAGGATACAAAGTGCCACAAACTAGAAACTTGCAAGGTTATGTAGATTACATTAATCAGTTACCACTGACGGATACGCCAGAAGTATTTGGACTGCATGGTAACGCAGATATTACTTATCAAATCAATAGCGCTAAGGATATATTGGATACTATTCTAAGCGTCCAGCCCAAGGAAGGTGGTAGTCAAGGAGGAGAAACGAGAGAAACTATAGTTTATAGATTGGCTGAGGACATGTTAGAGAAACTTCCAAAACAATACGTTAGTTTTGAAGTCCGAGAAGCACTACAAAAGATGGGCGCATTTCTTCCGATGAACATATTTTTGAGGTATGTTCTTTAATTACTTTACGGAAGATACGGTCAGTGTATAATTGGCATTTATAAGAATTTAATTAGAATATCACAAGTAAGGTGAGATTACTTTTTAGACAGGAAATAGATCGTATTCAACGGGTTATAAAAACTGTCCACACGACACTATGCGACTTAAAACTGGCAATCGACGGCACCATAGTCATGAGTCAAGGCTTACGAGAGTCGCTTGATGCTATGTACGATGCGCGCATTCCACAACAATGGTTAAAGGTAATAAATGAAATTGGAGTGTAAGTAAACATTCTACATTAATTTATAAACGTAGTTAATAAAGGAGGTTAATGTATTTATGAAGGGATAAAATTATGATAAAAAATGAATATTGACTGCCAATTTTAGTTAATGATTACGAAATTTTATTTGTGGTAACATTCGCCTAGACTAGATCAACATGGATCCTTTAGATTCAGATAGTTAACGCGCATTATTATCCTTCGATGTTAGGTTTTTCTAATCAACGATATTGAAAGAAAAAGGCGTTCATTTGAAAAAAGATTTGACGTCTGCTTTGTATAAATTTGAAATGAGCTATACATAAGTAATTCATAATTTAAAAAACCGTAGATTTTTAAATTATTTGTTAGATGATTGGAGGTACATATGTGAGACAAAGTCGCAACAAAAATATCTCTATTCTGCCTACTATACTTATAATTTTGATATAAGAATAGTTCCGATGGATTGGAACAACGAGGTCATAGATTTCACTCATTTTACAGTATTTATAAGGGAAATATACAAAACATATAAAATATAAGTAATTTGTATATAAATGTTATTCCTTCAGGTGTCATGGGAATCAGCAACGCTGGGTTTTTGGTACACTGAACTGCTCGAGCGCGAACAGCAATACCGCATCTGGCTTCGGACCGGACGTCCTCACGCTTTCTGGATGACCGGCTTCTTCAATCCACAAGGATTCCTCACGGCTATGCGACAGGTGACCTGACTTCAATGTTTACGTAAAAGTTATAACGCTATAATATAGTATGATGGGATACCTGACTATGTTAAGAAAAATATGTATTTATAATGCAATATTTCACTGCACTTTTGCCTCAGTAAATGCGCTAGCTCGTCTCGTGGGAACCAAAAAATATAAATAATATTATTCTGTAATTGTTTTGATGTTACTGATGTTGTGCTTTAGAATTTAATGTGTAATAACACTTTAATATTATTTTATGTAGTCTCATATATTAGCAAACAGATAAATAGTTAATAATCTAAGCCCTACTGCATTTTATATGGTAATCCAAATTAATGGTAAATCATTCGACTATTCAACTACATAACTATCCTTCCATTATCTATCCATGAGGACTAATCCTTATCTCTTTAACGGGCCTTATTCCTCCATGGTTACCAGGTGAAAGACAATAAGCACTACTTTAAGAAGTTGAAAATCGTCAAAACACCTTTTGTGACTCTTTACAGTGTAAGACAGCTGCTACCTATATGCAGTGGTATTTTTAAAATACATACATTCAGAGTTAATATTCAACTCGTTAATCATTTTTAGGAAGTAACTCGTAGTCATAAAGGATGGGCTCTTGATTCCGTAGTTTTACAAAACCATATCACAAAATTAAATCGCGAGGACGTCCATGAAGGGCCCGCTGAAGGAGTATACGTTTACGGACTATTTCTTGAAGGTAAGCTTAACATAGTGTCATCGATTTGGATTTCGATTAGAATTTTGATAGCATACTAATTACACACATGTCAGTGATTTCACGCCAGAATAAAGTAACTAAAACGAATACAATTTTTCATGAGATTCTGCGCGAATTAAATGTTTTTTTGCTATTTTTGGGAAATATTTCTTAAATATCATATCAAAGAAATTTAATTAAAAAATTAAACATTAATAACCTCTATCAACTAATCGCTTATAGATATGAAAATAGTAAAAGCAAATGACACAGATAAATTATCCTATACTTCGTTATTCAAAAGTGTAAATACAAATACCTAGTCATCAACGCATCGCCAACATGACGAACTTCTATTGTAATTTCAGGAGCATCGCTAGACAGAAAGTCGGGCAAGTTGATTGAGTCGAAGCCTAAAGTACTTTACGAGCAGATGCCGATAATATACATCTTTGCGATCAACACCACGGCAGGCAAAGATCCCAGACTTTACGAGTGTCCAATTTATAGAAAACCACAGCGAACAGACGCCAAATATGTGGGTTCTATTGACTTCGAAACAGACAGCAATCCAAGACATTGGACGTTGAGAGGAGTAGCATTATTATGTGATATCAAATAAATGCTAATTAAAATAAAGATTAATTGCAACAAACTGTTTTTATTTCACATCAAATAAACATTGTTCAAACTAGACAATTTGTACATAAGACAAATTAAATCGAATTTGACCAATCGATGGAAGTCATGTTCTAATAATAAAAGAGTCAATTGCTTTATTATATAGTTTTTAAATTTCACCCAACAGGGTAAAGATTCAGATTTTTTATTAAGCAGATCCTATGTACGATTCGACAGGTAAAATACAACCACACCCACTTCTACTGTAAAGGGAATCTTAGATTTCGGAGGAAAGGTGGAATCACTTGATCCTCAGAAGTAGCAACACATGTGAACGACTGTGGTTTTGTTTAAAATGTATGGACCAATGTCCATACACTTTAACGTGTGGATACAATTATGTACATGGGTGTAGCAGTGAGTACTTTACGTCAAGTGAACTGTTTGGTACATTCATCCATCCATCAGTCTTTACGTGTCCACTGCTGGACATGGGCCTCTCCCAGGTGCCGCCACTCTGACCGGTTCTGTGCCCTCTGCATCCAGCGGTTTCCCGCGACCTTTATCAGGTTGTCGGTCCACCTGGTTGGCACTTTATTACAAATAATAATAATTTAAATTTGAATTAGTCACAGTACCTTCCCCAAAAATAGGGCCATTAAATTAAATCACGCCATTATAAGAATGGAAACTGTTTCAATTTCTCTTGCACATTTCATTTTTTTTCTTTGGAAACAATTTTTAATGTAATTTAAACACCTATCTTTTCTTTTAAGTTATTCGAAACAAATGTTTTACTGTTGCACACACAAAATAACTTTAAGTAACAGATTAATTAAATTAGTTTAATAAAAAAAATGTATTTTTTTATTTTAGTGTCGGTTAAACGTCCGCTCTGCTAATGATTTCGAATGGTTAAAGCAGTGTCGGTTCTATTTCAAAGAAGATGCGGATCGGACATGGATTTCGGTGACTGATGTTACTTTCACGTATCAGAATGAATATTTAGGTTGTACTGAACGTTTAGTAATTACACCGCTAACTGACAGGTAACTATGTATTGCTCTCACATGACATTTATATTTCTTTATCGCTATTTCACCACCTGAGGAGATCTAGTCTCTTCTAAAACTAAGAGACGTCTGAAAAATACTCCACTTTGCTGCCAGCTCAGCCAAGCCAGGGTTCAATCCACTTGTCGGATGTTTTCCATCATCTGACAGAGTTTGAGGACTGCTTGCTTTTTATTGTTAAAAACCGAGATCGACTGCTTGTCATGACTCCAAAATATGGAATCTTGCATGAAATTTTGAAACCAACGATGACCCTTCCAATTCCCGCGGCCTGCCATACATACATATGTTTCTTGATCGTTTCCGATAAATCAGCTGGGCATCACTCTCTTGCTTTTATTTTAAGTGTTATTATTTCAATAAAATACATATATTGTTATTTTAAAGATGTTATATAACACTGGCACAAGCATTGGCTATGAGTATGGGCGGAGCACCTTGTGGTCCGGCGGGGACTGGAAAAACTGAGACCGTAAAGGACATGGGCAAGACCCTCGCCAAATATGTCGTGGTTTTCAACTGCTCCGATCAAATGGACTACAGGTAATCGTCTAAAAGATAGTAGAATTTCCAATCGTTCTAATGTTGCCACACGCTAATGGTTCTAGTGTTGGTATTACTGTCACATTATGTCTTTACACTTACTGCAGCGTCGTAACTAGAGAATGACCAGAAGGGCGGCTGTGCCCTGTGAGCTACTGGGGCACAGACCCACGTAATTTAAAATTATCCAAATATCCAAATATAATATAAAATATCCAAAGCAAATATAAAGTTTACATTTGATTACTAAGTCATGTATTGTTTCTCTAATATCAAACCTTGAAAGAGGCCCTCATGATCCTAGCTACGACGATGACAATGATATTTTACTATATGTTAGTACACAAAATTTATTAATGTGGTTTATATGCTCTAATTTAGTTCTCCGGAATAGCAATACAAGTACATCTTTAATTAACCCATAGATTTATATTTTTAATTTTTAATAAAAAGACTTTTCGTTTGTACAATAATTAATATCGATTGTCTGTTTAAGTGCAACTTAAAAATTTCAAACATTAATCTGCTTTCGCCTTGGCGTTTGCATTGATGAAGTAGTTTTAACACTGATATCATTATAAGATAATAATTATCGTCTTCCTAAAGCAAACTTTTAGCATACATTAAACTACTTTTATATTTTTCATGTAGAACACTTTACATCTAGTAATAATAGTTTTTACTACTTCTTTTTAGGGGGTTAGGACGAATTTACAAAGGCCTTGCGCAATCCGGTTCTTGGGGTTGCTTCGATGAGTTCAACCGAATTGAGCTGCCAGTTCTGTCGGTAGCCGCTCAGCAAGTAGCGGTGGTACTCGCAGCTAAGAAAGAGAAAAAAAAGACATTCTTATTTACTGACGGTGATATGTCAGAAATGTGCCCCGAATTTGGGATCTTTATAACCATGGTATGTAACACAAAAAAATTATAAAAAGAAAAAAATGATTTCAATTTAAATTTATAAACTGAATTCCAAATATGCACAATCTAAATAACTATTTTTTAACTGTTTTAACTCATATGCTTTTTTTCAACCATTCTATTTTTTTATTTCCGTATTATTTACTCTTACAAATAACTTTACTAATTTGGAAGAAAGTACAATGAAATAATAAACGATAGTTAATTTTTAAGATAATAAAAGAAAGCGTACGTAGCTAATAATTGCGGATATAAGACAAGTGTGAATTTCAGTGTCACTATTTATTTAAACAAATAATTGAATTACTGAATCTATATTTCAGAATCCAGGTTACGCCGGCCGCAAAGAGCTGCCGGAAAATTTAAAGATACAATTTCGTACAGTGGCCATGATGGTACCGGATAGACAAATTATTATAAGAGTAAAGTTAGCTTCTTGTGGTTTTCTTGAGAATATAACACTAGCCCGGAAATTCTATACCTTATACAAATTATGCGAAG
>DWON01006373.1:0-13928 GCA_018251015.1 Phocides pigmalion okeechobee
CATGCAACTGGTTCGAAATATCGGCAATTAAAAATCAAAAATCGTTAATCGTGAGTACCCGTTATATTGCATAATCGATGAAATATCATTTATGTAAGCGCGCCTTCTTTATATTTACAATAGCGAGGGTATATCAGTGAGCTGATAAACGACTAACGGATTTGGATGAAATTATTTGTGTGTTTCCAGATGGAAATGAGAATGGTTTAGATATAACTACGATTAAACAAATAGCGATGCAATATGATGTAAAGTTAACATTTATGTGATAGCTTGAGTTCCGTAGAGCCAAGCATAGATTGCAAAAAAGTGTTTTTCGTGTGAAAAGAGTAGCAAATGAGCATACAAAAAACTTGATGTTATGTAGTCGCAGCCCATAGACCGTCCACGTAGAACAACAAACACGACCGAAATCCTGTCTAAGCTCGAACCTGGATACTTTGCTACTGCTGAGCACTAAGACGGTTGTCTCGCTTCAAAGTGTAGCAACCGCAGCTCTCCAACCGAAACACAAGTAATGCTTTACGGCAGATAATGAGGGCAGCGGTGGTACCTCCCCGGTCGAATCATGGTTGTCCCACCTTTAACTAAATTTACTATATAAATTGTCATGTACAGATGCGTTTGGGACCTGGAGGCCGGCAGGAGGGAGGTGGACTTCAACGCGCACGCCGGGGACGTGGTCAGCATCTCGCTGGCTCCAGGCAAGTTTCCGTCACAATGACGCAATCTATATCCATACTCCCATACTAATATTATAAATGTGAATGTAAGTTTGTTTGTTACGCTTTCACGCCAAGACTCCCGAACCGCTTATCGTGAAATTTTGTACAAATGTTAGAGGCATTAAACAGGACATAGGATACTTCTAATTTAAAAAAATATATTTTTCCAAAAAGTATTTTGACAGATATGATTGTTTGCCAAATATGTTTATTTGTCAGTCTTCAAATTAATATCTTATTGACTATAGCTTTATGTGTCTTGAATTTTTGTATAATTCATGTTATGTTGTTGTGTCACCTATAAGCAATACAAAAATTATTTAAAAAAAATATTGTTCTATTTATTGCTCGCCGCAGTGACCCGGCCCAGCTTCGTAAGGATAATAGCGTTTACATTCATTTTCATTATTATTTATTATTCTTTCATACATGTATCCAATCTCCATAAATTCATCTCGCTTAATTTATAAAAAATAACTTATAATCAATCAAAACCTTCTTCAGGAATCACTACCTGTTGTTGAAAACTGTGAGAAAATCCGTCCAGAACTTTTTGAGTTTATTATTAACATACAGACAGACAGACACGTCGGGAGACTTAGTTTTATAATATTTAGAGATAATAATGAACGTTATGATTAATGATTGTCAACGATACAATATAAAATCTTTACATTTATCTATCTCATATAACGCGAATACTACTTGTCCGATTTAAATGTAATTAATCTAATTTAAATTTCGTAGTGTTTAGACTGAGAATAGACGAGTACATTTATATAAGTGAGTACTAGGGCATGTTGCGTTTCCAGACATGAAGACGTTCGTGACGGGCTCCGTGGACCGGACGTGCAAGCTGTGGGACGTGCGCGCTGAGAAGGAGAAGCAGACCTTCTTCGGACACGAGGCGGACGTGAACAGCGTCTGCGTGAGTTGCTGCCGTTTAACTCATTTTAATTCAATTTTATTCGTATTAATATTTATTCATTAACATATATACGATGATGAAAATCTTAAAATAAAAACCTAACCTAACCAATCTAAAGGGAGTCCGTGCCCATGCGGCATGGTTCCAAGAACACTAGCTGCATACCCGCGCTGGATAGCAATCGCGATTCTCTGCGCGAGATATGAGCCAGCCCTCTTGTCACCAGCAGCGTCGATCAAACGTGGCACTAATTCTTTAAAAAAAATGTTGGCACGCGGACCCTACGGACCAAAGGGGCATATGTACGCCGTTTGGCTTCTTCTGCAGCCTGCGCCGCAGCTCCAGCTCTCGACACGTTTCCACCGAGGCGAGAAGGGGCCAACAGGCCATTCATTTCAAGTCCATTTAATTCAACTAATTCATTTTAATTCAAGTTTATTCGATTCAACGCAGTTTAAAGGTGGTAGAGCCGTTAGAGCTCGCCCGGGGCGGCACCACCGCCACCCTCATAGCCCGCTGTAAACCAACATGTTCTTCATGTATTGTGTTTCGTTTGGGGAGGTGTGGTTGCCGGATACACATTATTGGAGGCGACCATCTCAGTCCTCGAGAGTGGGAACGCATCTGTCGTCCATCCTTAAATAGAACTTCTGTTCTGTTTGAGATTGGACGTGGTTGTCCATGGGTTGCAGTGACCACTTAACATCAGGTGGCCTGCATGCCCGTTTCTTACTCTTTTGCAATAAAAAAAAAATTACTATATGACAGGTATTCACGACTGACGCTTTAATTGTCGATATTTCGAACCAGTTGCACGGCTCGTGCTCACGGCTAGACAGTGGTGGCGAGGGGAAACTATTGACCGATGCTAGTGGTAGAATAATTTATCTACCCTACGTTGATTTTCCTTTTTGCGTTTCATATCACGGCACACAACACTAATTGTATCTTTACGCTCTGAACTTTACACTATTTGTTATGTACAAAAGAGATTTTTTTTAATAACAATATAATTAAAAATTCTCAAAACAAATTCCAGCTTAAGTACCATTCAAAATGCTACGCTTATTTGAAGCAAAGCTACTTGACCATTAATTAAACTTTCAGGCACTATTGAAGGCTCTACGTTTGTTACGTTA
The DNA here is from genome assembly GCA_018251015.1 of Phocides pigmalion okeechobee. Classification (NCBI taxonomy): domain Eukaryota; kingdom Metazoa; phylum Arthropoda; class Insecta; order Lepidoptera; family Hesperiidae; genus Phocides; species Phocides pigmalion. The sequence goes on from DWON01006373.1 coordinate 2,793, forward strand.
TTCAGCTGCATCTACAGAATACTACCTCAAGTGTCAAATTTTGTTTTTGTGAAGCAAAATTACTTCACTTATACACTAGTAGTGAGCTCAAAATTATATTACTTCAAGTGTAACATTTTGTATTTGTAAAACGAACTTATTACACATTAGTAATATAAGTGTAACAAAATCTGTTAAAATTAATGAAAAAAAAAATGACAAGTGTTGAGAAGTAAAAATTAGGTCTTATATTTTATTACCTAAAAAATTGAAAACGAAAAATAAGAGGAGCCATTGTTAAAAATCCAGATTTATTGCTAAAACCCAACCAGATGAACACATTAGTATGCTCAAATCCAATTAATTAATTTGCAAAATATAATGGATTATTCACATGGGCACTCAAAATGGTTGCGAATTTATGTTGCTTTGCAATAACGCTATATTGCAAATATTTATTTCTTGTCATAATTTTGTGCTCATGCATGGGCTAGAAAACTCACGTGAGTGTACAAAATTGTGACAAGTGGGTTAAAAAACTCACCCGAATGTACAACATTGTAACAAATAGGTTACGAAAACTTAGGTTACGGAACTCAAGTGGATTTACAACGTTGTGATGTACATAAAGCTCACACGAATGTACAAGATTGTGACATGAGTTAGAGAACTCACGCAGGTGTATAAAATTGTGACAAATGGGTTAGGAAACTTCCACGCGTGTACAAAATTGTGACAACAGTATGAATACGTTAAAAATCATAGAAATCAGCTATGGCATTGAAAAGACCGTATAGCGTTGTGACCGTGACCGTTTTAGAACTTTATGAAGAACTAAGCGTATTCCTCACGAGGTTTCTTCACTGTAAAAAATGATATTTAGGCAATGAAGTAAAAAATTATAAGTACTTGCCAAGTATTTGAACCCATGACCTCTGACAAGCCGAAATCTCTCCACTATGCTATCACTGTCGGAAATAAACAGAACTTATATTCGAATAAACATTAACCTACTTTTTACCGACTAGTCACACTTTACCCCATTTCAAAATGGCAGAATTTCTTGAAAGAGAGAAAAAGTTTAAAATACTCATCTTGTATCAATGACTGATCGAGATAACTCTGAGATGTCTTCGTATCTTTAATAATTTATCCTTCTCCGTACTATTATATAAAAGTGAAACGTTAATCGTTTGTCTGTTTATTTTTATAAGAAAATCATGAAAACAATTGTAGTAGATTTATTAAACTACAAACAAGGTTGTTTAGTTTCTGTCTCCTGAAAAGTGATTTTTGTATCCTACCTATAGTACCTATAGCTTGAAGCCTGCATTTTTTCATAAATTCCTCATAAAATCTTTAGTCAACCGTTTGACTGTGGCGCTGATGTATTACATTGAGTCCGCGTTGCGGGAGGCGGCACTAAACTGGAGCTTATTTCTCTAGACTGAAGATGTGCTGACAATTCACTGAAATATTGTATTTTTAGCAGCTGTGAATCATCTACGAATACAGACGTAATGTCCGCCCACAGTCTTGTAGCGCTGACGTAACCACAGCACTTTTGTTCTCTCATAATCCATACAGTGTTGGACGCAGGAAACGTGTTCAGAAAATTATGAAAACAGTACATTCGTTAAACAACAAAGTTATTTCGTTTCTGTCTCCTTAAAGTGTGTTTTGTAGCCTCGTACATATGGCTTGAAGCCTGCGATTCTGTCACAAATACCTCATAACGTCTTTAGTTAAAGTTGATGGAAACTAACTCCATTAAACTAATGCTTCACAAGTTAGTAACAGACGAACTTCCTTTGTTGGTTAAAAGATAACTTAATTATATTAAGTAATTATATAGTAAATGACAGCCACAGACATCTTAGACGTAGAGAGTACTTAACATTGAAAGTAAACAGGTAATTTCATAGTTTGACGGGGGAGATACCTCCTATTACCTATTGATCCGTCGTGAAACAACGAACAAGCAAACCACCTGATGTTAAGTGGTCGCACTCCATAGACATCCACGTACAATCACAATCCTATCTGAGCTCGAACGTAGATACGTTGCTACTCTGAGGACTAAAATGGTCCAAACTCTCCAAGCGAAACATATGCTTCGTTGTCTTTACAGCGGATTATGAGGGCGGCGGTGGTACCTCCCCGGTCGAACTATAGTTTTCCCACCATTAGTTTGTGTTTTTGTTGCAGTAAATGGTTTCCGATTACATTTAAAAGAGAGGTGACGATAGTTTTAAAGATCGATCGGGGAATACCTTCACCGTCCTCATGACCGTCGTGAAGCAAGTCTTGTGTTATGCTTAGAGGTTGCGGTTCCCGGCTACAAGTAAAAACGAGGCGACGATCTTAGTTTTAAAAAATGAGATGCCGAAAAAAATTGTTTTTTATCTGTTTTATTATTTACAATATCTATATGTAATTTGTAGTGTATTTACTCTATGTTTCTATTTGATTAAACTAATTAATTTTAGCGCCTTGAAAATTAAGTTACCCTGATTCGACGAATCAAGTCGCTTGTGTTATATAAATATAATTTTGAAAAGGTAGATGACGGCATATATCTTATATATTTACTATTTTTAAACGAAAACAAGTTAAAAATCAATTTCTAATACGATATCAACCTGTTAATGACTTAAATAAATGTTTTTTTCTGCTGGCAATACCGTTTATTACCAAACTAAACGTGTAGTCACTTTTTTTTTTTTTATAGCGAAAGAGTAAGAAACGGGCATGCAGGCCACCTGGTTTTAAGCGGTCACTGTAGCCCATGGACAACCACGTCCAATCTCAAATAGAACAGAAGTTCGATTTAAGGATGGACGCGGATGCGTTCATACTCTTGAGGACTATGATGGTCTCCTTCAATAATGTGTATCCGGCGAGCACACCTCCCCAACCGAAGCACAATACATGAGGAACATGTTGCTTTACGGCGGGGTATGAGGGTGGCGGTGGTGCCGCCCCAGGCGAGTTCTATCGGCTCTACCACCTTTTAAATTAAAAGTACTGTGTAATAGCCTCAATTTTCGTTCTTCCAGGTCTCAAAGTTCACCTATAATCACACCTGTAACTTTCATATTTGCCCAACTCTTTTATTTTAAGACCAATTGAACTACTATCGACTTGTAAGGTGTTTCGTTTTGAGAAGCGGCGAAGAAAACTCCAAAACACATCTTTTGTATCTTCGAAAATGCCATTTACAAATAACTTAAATAAAGCTGAATTTTTAAATCACTATTGTTTTAGGTTTTAATGTAATGATAAAGGCTCCTAATAATAGTTCTTCACACACACCTTTTATTCTTTAAATAAATAGATATAGATAACAATTTTACTATATAAAGGGTATTCACGGGTACTCACGATTAACATTTTTTAACTGCCGATATTTCGAACCAATTGCCTGGCTAGTGGTCACGGCTAAACTGCGGTGACTTCGCAAACTGTTGACAAGTTAGTTAGATTAATCTATCTACCTTACGTCTAGTTTGTTATTCTTTTTGCGTTCTATATCACGATACAACACTAACTGTATTTTTAAGCACTGAACTTTTCACTACTTATGATTTACATGTGTCGTTCGGAATATTGGTAATAAAAAATCGTTAAACGTTAGTACTCATTATATAACATTATATAAATTCCGCGATGATATTATTTTAAAATTGTATAACAACTTTATTGTAACACAGAAATAAAAATATCCAGCGATTTGTAAGTAAGACTTCCCGTCGTAGGAGACCTAACAAGTAGACTAGAACTCTTACAAAATTTGGCGTAGCCTTAAATGTTAGCGAACAGAGCGATGAAAGACTTCTAAATTTACATTGTAACTTCAACATTTATTATATGTCTAAGTTACAATGTAAATATAGAATGTATAAAATAAAATATTTGTGTTTTCCATTAATCTCGTTTAATAAAAAGATATTGAATTTTAATTACAATAATGAAAATCTTAAAACTATCTGAATATACGTTTGTATTATCCGTTACCAACAAATGCTACAAATGACAAAACTTCTGTTTTACCACTTTGACTGCGGCGTTGTATATTGGATCGGATCAGCGTTGCTGGAGACTAAAGTGGCTCATATTTGTCTAGACTGAAGATGCTCCAACAATTCACTGGATCATGGTATTTTTAGCATCTGTGTATCATCTATGAAGACACAGACGTAATGTCCGCCCCCAGTCTTGTAGCCCCGACGTAAGTACCGTATTTCAATTCATACAAATTTGTAAGTACAACACAGGTGCGTCGCGCAATACACAGTAGTGTTGTACGGCATATGAAAAGGGTTAATCAAGATTTTTGACAGTTTTATCAGGTATATTTGGACCACTGTCGATCGTGCCTAATAGTATCCCGGAATCTATGACAAAATCTGAACCAGTGATACTAGTAGCTTTCTCACTCGCTAAATACACAGCTAATTCAGCCACTTCTTCAAATTTTACGCATCTCTTCAGCGCCGTAAGTTTACCAACGTTATCCCAAATCGTCTCGTTTTCTTCATTACTCGTTCCCGCGTGTACCCAGAGATTTGTTTTCACGGGACCGGGAGAAATGCAATTGACCCTAACACCGTGTACACTCAACTCGAAAGCAGCGAGCTTAGTAAAGCTTGTCACACCTGCTTTAGAAATGTTGTAAGCAATCGTATTTCTCGAAATAAGTTTCGAACCAACGCTGGACATGTTGATAATACATCCTCGACTCTCAATCAAAGCGGGTAATGCTTGTCTTGTGACAGCTATCACAGCTCTAAGATTAACTGACATTATTTCATCGAACTTTTCAACTAAATCTGTATCTTGAAGACTCGTCGCTCTAACAATTCCAGCACAATTGACAAGAACATCGAGCTTTCCAAACTTTTTTAAGGCTCTATTCAAAATTTTTGCCACGTCGATATCATTGCATACGTCAGCAACTACTTCGAGCACTGCAGCTTTGGTCAAACCTTCACATTCTTCTTTGACTTTCAACAGATCTGTCTCATTTTTGTCCGTGATACATAACCTGGCATTTAATTTGGCGAAGCTTAAAGCGATCGTAAAACCTATACAGGAAGCTCCGCCAGTGATTAGAACAACTTTGTTAGTAAAGCTCATTTTTTAGACAAAGTCCCTATTTTCCTTTTATTTACAAACTCTTTATCAAAATCTACTTCATGTGAGAAAACATAATTTAATAATGTAAATCTAACTCGTATTATCTCGACCTTATATACTTGTGTTTCTGATTATATTATAAATAGTTTGAATACTAATGTAATTAACTAAATGTAATATAGTAAACTTAGTAATTAATTAATTTTGCTAGAGATTGCTTTATATGAAACGACCTTTTTTCATGGCTTCGTTCGAGAATACATCATAATTAAAATACATTAGCAAATAATATAGCCCTTTTTTACCAATATTGTTTTTCTATTTCTATTTTATATATATGTACATATTTCCAAAGGTGGGAGGACTATAGGTCGACCGGGGAAGTACCACCGCCGCTCTCATAATCCGCCGTAAAGCATTACTTGTGTTTCGGTTGTAGAGGTGCGGTTGCTGGCTACACTTTGGAGCGAGACGACCTACGTTCGAGTTCAGATAGGATTTCTGTCGTGTTTGTGGTTTTACCTGGATGTCTATGGGATGCGATTATTTAACATAAAGTGGTTTTATGCTCGATTGCTCTCTACTTCTCTTCTACGGACCCTTTAGATTGTTTAGGTAAGGTTTTTATTATAATTAGTTTTTAGATTTTCATCGTTGTAAATATGAAAATAACTATTTCTAAAAGAAGAAAAAAGTTACGAGTATAACCAAGGTTAATTATTACAGTTGCAATTATGCAGCTGTGATTAAAATAACCGTCCTTTCCTTCTACCCTAATTTAACTAAGTCATTAGTATTATAAAGATTCGCTTTTATATTTCTTGTGTCATTTATAACTATTTGATACCCGCGACTTCGTCTGCAATTCGTATTTTTTTTTATTGCGAAAAAATAAGAAACGGGCATGCAGGCCATCTGATGTTAAGTGGTCACTGCAGCCCATGGACAACCACGTCCAATCTCAAATAAAACAGAGGTTCTATATAAAGATGGACGCGGATGCGTTCCTACTCTTGAGGACTAAGATGGTCGTCTCCAATAATGTGTATCCGGCAACCACACTTCCCCAACCGATACACAATACATGAAGAACATGTTGCTTTACGGCGGGTCATGAGGGTGGTGGTGCCTCGGGCGAGCTCTAACGGCTCTACCACGTTGCATATCTATCATAACATAATAAATCCCGACAAACCACAAAACAGCAGCCATATTTATTAGAGTAAATAATATCGGGGGGTGCAAACCCCTTTACAACCCCTATGATGTACCAATAAAGTAATTGTTTATCGTACACCCACCCACAATCCCTCATAATCCGATTACGTAGCACCCTAAAGTTACGGTTAATTAACACTCTCACTGCGGGTTACAACAATGCTATGTATCTCTTGGCGCAGCGCTTGCGGCATGACGCCTGTGTTGTACGGACAAATCTGTATGGATTACGGGCGAACACAAGTGCTCTGTTTACAGCGCTACAAGACTGCGCTACGTCCGTGTCACAAGTGCTGTTACGACTGGGGGACATTGTCTGTGTATTCGTAGATGATACACAGATTACAAAATACAATTTTCAGGGAATTATCGGCGTATCTTCAGTCTAAAGGTAGAGCCGTTAGAGCTCACCCGGGGCGGTACCACCGCCACCCTCATTATCTGCCGTAAAGCGACATGGTCTTCATGTATTGTGTTTCGGTAGGGAAGGCGTGGTTGCCGGATACACAATATTGGAGGCGACCATCTTAGTCCTCGTGTAAGAACGCATCCACGTCCATCCTTAAATAGAACTTCTGTTCTACTTGAGATTGGACGTGGTTGTCTATGGGCTGCAGTGACCACTTAACATCAGGTGGCCTGCATGCCCGTTTCTTGCTCTTTCAGAAAAAAAAAGTCTAGGGAAATTAACTCTAGTTTAGTGCCGCCTCCCGCAACATTGACCCGGTCTAAAATGACCGCAGCAGCCAGTGTCAAAAACGGACTTTATTATGTTCACTTTAGATTTCACTTTTACTATCCCGCATGGACATGATTTCACTTTATATTGTTTAGGTTAGGCTTTTATTGTAAATAGTTCTATTAATTATACGTTTAGTCAACGCTACCTTCACCAGTACTCGTCTGCGCGAGATATGAACCAGCCCTTTTATCACCATAAGGTACGATACGAGATACGAATTCTATTCATCGCAGAAATGCAGCTAGCGTTCTTAGCGCCATGTCGCATGGGCACGGACTGTCTCTAGATCGTTTAGGTTAGACTCTAAAATGCGATCGCTATTCAACGAAGCAACACAGCTACTGTTCTTGGCACCATGCCGCACGAACTCCCTTTAGATTGTTTAGGTTAGGCTTTTATTGTAATTACGTTTTAAGGTGTTCTATTAGATACATGTTTGATCGACGTTGCTGGTGACAAGAGGGCTAGTTTATATCTCGTGCACAGATGCGATCGCTAGAATGTGGCTAGCATTCATGGCACGCCGCATGGACACGGAAACCCTTTAGATTGTTTAGTTTTAAGATTTTCATTACTGTAACTAAACGTACATAAATAATTTTAGCAAAAAAATCGACAAATTATATGGTTTTTAATTTATTTTTTCATATAGTTATACGTAACTGATCTCATTGTTTTTATTATAATTATTATTGATTGAATTTTATTTATTCTGTAATTATTGATTTAAATTTTCATTTAGGTTTAATTATTCTTGAGTAGTTGGTGGTTTTTTTTATTATTATTTCATTTTGTGTACTTTTTGTTATGTGTCTGAGTTAGTCAGTGTAATTGGACTTGATGTCCGTTATGACTAACTTTAAATAAACATATAAATAACGTTCTATTAAATATTAATAAACATAAATCTATATGATTTTTATCATTTATTACAACGCCTGTACTTAATGTATTGTTCGCAACTTCGCGGGCACACCCGCGGGAATAAGCTAGCTAACAAAGTGCTCTCCCTTCAACCCTTCGCAAAGGGGTTGTATCAACAATGAGAGCCACTTTTCATACTCAAAGAGAAACTTAATAATTAATTCGATATCACGAATACCGCTTATCGTGTCATTCTGGGGCGAGATGTAAACCGTAAACATTTTAAACGAATGTCATCGCGGATTTATATATTTAATTATTAACCACCGTTTAGCCGTGACCACGAGCCGTGCAACTAGTTAAATATGGGCAAAAAACCTGATGTTAAGTAGTCCCAGCCCATAGACATCTACGTACAAACACAAACACGACCGAAATCCTATCTGAGCTCGAAAAGATACCTTGCTATTTCTGAGGATTAAGATGGTCGGGTCGCTTCAAAATGTAAGCAACCGCACCTCTCCAACCGAAACACAAGTAATGCTTTAAGGCGGATCATGAGCGCGGTGGTATCTCCCCGGTCGAACTATAGTTCTCCCACTTTTAATTAAAAATACTCCTACGTCATGTCTTAATATGTCATGGTCGCAATATTCCTAAGTTCCTTGGTTTTGAGTCTAACAAATATAGGTACGTACTTTTAAAAAGTTAAATCTGTCGGCTTTTAGTTAAAATAAAACCAATAAATATTCATAAGAGGATTGTTTATTTTACCCAACCAGGTAAGCCCAGTAGCAGATTACTTACAAAACAATCTGTTAAGTCCTTTATCTCTTTAAATAATAAACAAATTTTACAGAATCCAACAAAAAATGCAAACACGCTATTTAGCAACCAGTTCAATAAGACCCCCGTCTTCATAATACCTTGGTTTGTTAACCGTTCAAGTATAACTGCAAATCCAGTATTGTAAGAACTGAGTTTTACTGAAATATCCTTGAAATGATAGGCCGTATTAATATAAAGACCAGTGTAAGGTGACCTTTTTTGTTAACGAGGTGTCATAGAAAGTACACACTTCTTATATTGGTGTTCTTTTGTGAACCACCAGTGTACATTGAGCTGCAATTATAAGAAGTTTTCCTATTAGCAAATTTAGTTTCTTACACTGGTTCTGCTTTGTCACGGACAATACAAATTGTAGTATTGTATTACAGTCATTACACTGGTCAGTTTGCGGTTGACAGTTGTTTGTCCGTTTGTTCTTCCTTTTATTTACAAGACAAACGTATCTTTGCCTTAAAATGCGATTTGGAGTTTTACGCGCCATGTTTTACGATATAAACTGGCGGGAAACCTGACAGCTGTCAATGTTATTTTTTTTTTAAAGTGAGAGGCCGACGCTTTGTTGAGTGGTCAGCCATTTCCTGCGAAGGTGATTGCATGTTACACTTATTGTTTGCTATTGTACAAAATATTTGGACACGTGTTATAAGATAAATAAGGGGCCAGGTGATGTATCTGTGATTCAAAGAAAATGATTTGTGAATTTCATTGTTCAAGTTATGTGTTTAGGGGGAGGGCGCGAAATATAACAGTGGCATAATGGCGGGGAATACAGAGAGTTCTAAGTTCAAATCTTGCCCAATCACGTTTCTAACTGATATCTGTTCTGTTTTTAGATCTGAATTGCTCTGTTTACAGATGCAGCAATGCTGGGTTGTGGTTGATAAAACTGATTCTCTTTTATATATTCCATCTCAGTCCACAGGAGCAGCAACGCGTGTGACGACATCAGAGACTGCTGTTCTGTATGCAGTTGTACTGATGTGTAACAGCATACAGCTGTGACTGAACCATCAGGTGGACTGCAAGCTCCTTTGCTACATGCATTTAACTGTTAAAAATGTGCAAAACAGTTCTGCTTGAGAAAAAAAGCAAAACCATTTCAATTGAACTTATATTAATTACAATTAAGTGCTCTTTACAACAATCAATCCTCTTCCTTTATTAAAAATCGGTATTTAAATGAATAAACAAAAGTAACAGATTATTGATTACTGGTTACATACCAAATAAATAAAAAGAAAAATGTTCCATTCTTAAAGTAAAATTGTATTAATTAAACGGTTCTGTATAAACATTACATTATTATTTTAAACATAATCGTCCTTTACAAACAGTAGTTCGTTACAGATAAATCAAATAAATATATATTACACATGGCATAAGTACCAGTAGGCATGAACTCCCACGCCACTGTAAAAAAGTAAATCACTATTGTTTATCTGTGCTACACCCCTTCCAAATATGAATATTCAATGGGATTAACGCCATATTGTCGATATGTCACGCTGACATTCAAGTTCGCGCGCATTTGTGGTGTTACAGATAACAAATATTTTTAAGCCTTTTGAATAACAATGTGTAATGATTTAAAAATACAAAATCATTACTATATTATACACTGCTTGTTTTTTGAGAGATTAAATAGTTCTAATGTAACATTGCAAGCAATGAATGTTAATGTGAGATAAGTGTACTTAGTCGAGATTGTGTGAAATTATTAATTTTGATTTTATAATACTTAAGCATTGATAGTCTAGTGTGTAATATTTTGGCTTCGTATATCGCCAGTCCAGGGATCGAATCCCTGGCTCACCCCTCTAATATTTTGAAATTATGTGCCTAATCAATATTAATAAAATATATCATTAAAGGTTAAGGCAAGTATCGTAAAAATAATTTAAAGTCGACCATGATGGATTTTGGTCTTTCATTCTTAGGGCTGATGATAATACTTATGTACACAAATGTATAAATGTAAAAGATCTATAATAGATAAAAGAGGTGACAGAAAGACAGATCACCGTACAGCCGAAACCGCTGAACCTATAATAGCGAAACTTTGCACATAGCTCCTTAAGCACGCTTTGCACATAGCGTAAGTGAGCACTAAGAAAGGAATTTTGAAAATTCTACCCCTAAGGGAGTGAAAATGTCTTCGATAAGGAGATAAATGAGAAAGATTGAAAGATTGTGTAAAATCGCCTAATATTTTCAAGGTAGGAGAACTATAGTTATATATAGTTCGACCGGGGAGGTACCACCGCCGCCCTCATTGTCTGTAAAGCATTACTCATTTCGGTTGGAGAGGTGCGGTTGCCTACACTTTGAAGCGAGGCGACCATCTT
>DWON01006374.1:0-13927 GCA_018251015.1 Phocides pigmalion okeechobee
ATAAAGTCGATTTCTAAAGTACTGAAAAACATGATGAAAAATACATAAAATATAGAGAAATACTACGATAAGAATAAAAAAGTGGAGATTATTAAAAAAACAATGCAGGAAACAAGGAATTGAAGTTTTAATTTCATAAAAATGATAAAATAATTATATATGATAGTCCATAATCAGAAAGTCGTATTTATTATGTTATGAATAGCAAAACGCAATGGGAATTCAAAATTAGAGAGCAACACAACGGGTAGCATCAGGAAGCATCTAAGTTCCAATTTGATTACAATATTCAGCTAAGAATTAACAGCCTGGCTTGTCGATGATTGACCAATACAGTTTGTGAAGAGTCTTCTTTAAAACGAAACACCTAAAGAGTCGATTGTACTTAATTGACGTTCAAAATGAATACTGTGAAGAATGTATTAACTTTGAAAATAAAAATGATTTCATATTTACAACGGACACTTTGAAACTAATTTAAAACAATCTACAAGGAGTCCGTGCCCAAGCAGCAAGGTACCAAGAACGCCGGCCGTATATCCGCGATGAACAGCAATTGCAACACCGTGCGAGAGAAATGAAGCAGCCCTCGTAACAATTTTGAATGAGACAACGTTAACATAAAAAACAACGCTTTTGAAGAAATTTTGGGTTTAATTCAAATTATGGGAAAACTGCTTTGAAAGGAGCGAGCTTTGCTTACTGGGACGCTACAACGCAAACCGCATCGGCGCAAGTCCAGCCACAGTTCGAAGGGGTTTCGAGAGATGGCGCTAAAAGCTTATTTCTTACTAAACACGTTGGTAAAGGAAACGTTTTTTGTTATTATGATTTTCAGAGAGCGCAATGAGTTTATGGTAGATGACAGTAGTGACGAAGGCTCGAGCATGATGCGGAGTGGTGATGGTGAATACTTTTTGGTCCGCACGTGGTATGTATGAGGCCGTTAACACAACGCTCACACGGTATACGTAATACTTTGAGCACCACAGTTTTAAACTAATATTTTCGCGGAAGTTATAAATTTTGCTATATAACGGTACTTATAATTAACGTTTTTTATTGCCGATATTTCGAACCAGTTGCATGGCGGTAACGGCTAAAAGGCGGTTTAAAATATAGAGATATCGGTATTTAGAAACATTAATCGTGAGTACCCGTTGTATAGTAAAATGCACTATAGTTTTAATATATCGTAACATGTAAATAAAAGCTTTTAATAGTGGTGGGTACTTGTAAATATAGTAAATTTAAATATCGATTTTTTATCGATTTTAGTAATATCTTTCTTGTTTCTGAAAAACTTGCTTTCTATACCCAAAAGTCTGCGATTTTCTTACTGCTTCCATCTTCCTTTAATTTATAAAGACAGAAATATTTTATTTATTACAACAATCGGAATAATTTGACGATTTGTTAACCGAATTAGGATCGGATAAGATCGATTCCATTAGTCGTGTTATTTTTGATCCTTGTTTCTTATTTTAGTCTTGTCCATGTTCCTTTTTGTTTTTTAGTACTAATTATTTTCGTCGTTAATTGTCGTAATGTAAAGTTTGTCTTGAGTTAAAATTTACAACAAAAAAAACAAATCCAAACCACTACGTCATATTTACGTTTTTTATAGAATTGAATCCCTGAAAAAATGGTAAAAATACAATAACTATACAATTACTATACAAAAATTGCTTGCATAAATCGCCGTACTATTATTATATATATAATTAATATGTCGAGGGACCGGGTTCGATTCCCGGGCAGGAAGAACGATTTCTAATACTTTTTATGCAAGTACAACACAAACAGCTGGCTTCTTGGTCTAGTCATTAGTAACCATCACTCCTGCCAGTTGTTGTGGGTTCGATTCCCACTTGAGACAAATATTTGTGTGACGAGCATGGGCATTTGTTCCTTGACCGGCTGTAAAATTATATATACAAGTATATATTATTTAAAAATGTTTATTAATTGTATGGTCATCATAGTATAAACTATTCTTAGTTTGCGATCAGAATGAGTAGACCCAAGATAATATTTTCTTGTATATTAATTCATTCATTTCTTTATTAATTTATTCATTATTTGTCATTCATTCGTTTAATCGTTCATTTATACATTTATTCGTTCGTTAATTCATACATTCTGTTATTCATTCAATATTTCGTATACTGATTAATTCGTTACGTACATCAGACACGTTATTTTATTATTTATTCATTATTTAAATATTTACAAAAATATAAGCAGTGTTGCTACGAATGGATTTCTCATTTATTTCAATATTTTTCATGATAATACGGATAGCTTCTTTTAGTTTTTAATACACTTAGTGCTACACCAAGCCAGTGTTGCTTAAACATATACTTTATGATCTACCATTGCTTCAACATTAGTGTTAGAATTATTTATATATTTTTAGGCACGCGGATGAAAAGAAATACGACCTGGATGGCAAGGTGTGATGGTGTGACGTCGAGCTTTGAGCAGCTCAAGATTGGAAGTGGGACCTTACTACCATTTTTTTAAACTATAATGTATTAAATTTACTCTGCATAGTAATTTAAAAAAAGAATAATTGTCTATTCCTTGCCATAACTTTTTTAATCTGCAAAGTGTTATGAAAGAATCTACTATATAGAAGTCTGTATCTTTCTTTTAGAAAAAAAAAGATGATAAAACCCTAATTTTAAGAATTTTCGTTTATTCGTAAATCATATTTTTTAAAGTAAGCTTTAAATAATCATGTTTTAAAAAGATGGTAGTAAGGTCCCTGATTCTAGGATAAGTCTGTATTTATTGCCTGTTGTTACAATTTTAAGACAGAAATCTCAAATGCGTTTTAGATTTAAGAAAAACTACGGATATGATTATACCTGTTCCGCCATCTTTGTCCAAATATCAAGACAGACTGATCGTAATGTAATTTTAAACAAGTCATCGTAATGTTATCTGTATTTTAGTGCAACTACGTGTACAATGCAATGATTGAACGGTAGCTAAAAATATATCGATATTTTCCGACATTTTTTTGGGGTAGATAATCGATTTAAAAATGTAACCCAAATAAATCGAATATACCATCTATTAATTAATATTCATACATTGTTTTTAATATTTTCAATGCCCTCGCGCTTAGAATATGTAACTTTAAAACATTTTTAATCTCATATTCTTTAACACACCATAGATCTATTACGATACGAACAATTCCTTTGTGTATTGTTTTGGTTTTAAATATTTTTTGTCATAAATGAAGCAGCGTATATCGACTTTTTTGTTATTATGAAAGAGTAAGAAACGGGTACCATCTGATGTTAAGTGGTCACTATAGCCCATGGACAAACACGTCCGATCTCAAACAGAATAGAAGTTCTATTTAAGGATGGACGCGGATGCGTTTCTACTCTTGAGGACTAAGATGGTCGCCTCCAATAATGTGTATCCGGCAACCACACCTCCCCAACCGAAACACAATACATGAAGAACATGTTGCTTTACGGCGGGTTATGAGGGTGGCAGTGGTGTCGTCCCGGGCGAGCTCTAACGGCTCTACCACCTTTAATTAATAATTTACGTCTTCAAATCGAATTCATGCACAAATCGTATTGTTTCTGAAGAACTTCCATTCGTATATATATAAATACACACACACACACACATATATATATACATATATAAATCCTTAGGTTGCACTCCAATACATATCATATTCCGATGACTGTAAAGCAATAAGTTATTGTTAAAATGAAATTTGTAGGTTTTATAAAAAAATAATTATATTAACTTGTTAACTTTGTTGTTATATGATGACGTAACAATTCAAATTGATCTGTGATAAACCAACACATTTTCGTATTAAAATGTGCATATATTTATCACTGGTATTTTTGATTTCCATCCTCCGCCGTGCATTTATTTCTACATGCGATCTTGATTAATTTGCCATTTTGAAATGTTTTTTACCGAAGTTTAAGGTTTCATAAAACGTAAAATATTTTAGAGTTTATTTTGCAATTATTATTTTGCTATGAGTACAAGATAGTTAGTAGTATCAGGCGTTACTTCCCGGAAATCCAGCACGGATTTGCACGGATTAAGTTGTTGTTAAAAGTACTTTGCAACAATTCGCCATCAATCGCTGAGCTCAGCGATTACCCGTCAAACTTACTCTGATGATGATCCGTTTTGGGGCGAAACACGTGTTGGTACTAATATGTGTAATGGTATATATTTTTAATCCACTTTTTCCTATCCGAGGGAGGGTGGGCATAGTGCATGCTTTGAAATATATACCATTGTGGTGGCGGATTGTTGCAAAGTAATTTTTTACAACAATTTATCAATACACTAAATTATTTTTTTGCTAAATGATGATTTTTTCGTTCAGTTGCTTGTAAGGGTATAAGAATTGGTGTACCGATAGGAAAATAATAATTTTAAATGCAATAGGTATTATGTATTTTTTTCTTTTTAAATAAACTGCTTTTGGTTTTGCTGTATTTTCATTCACTCGATCCCACTTATACAAAGACACATTTATATACAAATTCCTTTATATACAATACTGCATATTGTATTATAAATCTTAACACACTCCCTGCAACAAAAATTGCTGTAAATTACGCAGCGTAACGCGATTGCGGCTTGTACACAACTGTTGTTTGCGTAAAAATCTGTATGGATTACGGGCGAACACAAGTGCTGTATTTACGAGAGCGCAATAAAATTGATAAGTATTTTTGAAACAGGTGAAACATTTTATACTTGGACCTGCAATATTTGGGTGATGGTGCTGCTGGTGTTTTGTATCATGCTATATAAAGATCATCCGATAATAAAATTGTAAATAGAACCAAAAAATATAAAATTACGATACTTGATCGCGTTGGAGCAAAAATATTGGCAAGGGTTATATACTCATATTTATGTCTCAGTATACTCGACAAATAAACACCATATGATTTATGACAATATATTGTCATAGTAAAATGTTATACATATATATATATATATAACATTTTACTAATAAGAAATTTAAATTGATATATTTTCTATTCTTATCAAATTCTGTCATTTACAAATGGTTTTTGTTGAACCAAAATCTGCTAAGTGTCCTATTTTGAGGATTTGATTTATTAAGGTGATAGAACCTATGCGGTTCGACAGCGGAGATACCAGCGCTACACGTATTTCTAGCGTGAAGTCCACATGTGTTTCAGTAGAAAAGTGTGGTTGCAGGCTCACTTAGAAATTAGGCGACTACTTTAGTTCTATGGAGTAGTAACCCATTTATGATCGGCATCATAAAGGACTTGATCGTTACGTAGTTACCAATGTCAATGGGCAGCAATAACCACTTGCTATCAAGTGGATTGCATGTTCGTTTACTGCTGCCATTTTATGAAAAAGGGTGACTGCTACGATTAATTCACTTATCAATGTTTCTTCTATAATAATTATGTGGTTTTGCTCACTGTACGACGAAGTATGACTACTTTATAAAATATACAAGCAAGTGCAATTCACCCACATAGAAAAAAGTTCCAGAATATTACCTATATATTCAAATTTACTACACAATTTCATTTATTCTGTTTTCCGTGCACAGAGCAGATATTGGTTTGGTACCTAACGGCTAAATTTGGAAAAAAAGTTTAACACAACAGCGGGAAACACAACTATTGTGTTTTTCTTTGCATAACGTACATGCGGCTTACACACAACTGTTGTGTTAAGTGTTTTATTAGTAAGTGCATGGATTTTAGCAGTAGTTGCCATATGTATGGTTATGACTTTGCATTTCTTTACTGAGCTCGGCTTTTCGCAATTATTCTCATTCATAGCCTTTTTGTAGCATCTGCTGTAAATACCTAGGTAGATATGTAAATATAGTAAACACGTAATATCTATACACATCTTTACATAGTGTAAAATAAAGTTCTTTCTCGCCGACAATACGCTTAGATCTTTTAAAGTACGGAATAAATGATTGAATGAATGATTCAAGGGCAGGTTTATACATGTATATATTACATGCATATTACAATATAGAAAATGAGAAAATTTTAAAGATTTGTTATGTGATAGTGTAGTATAGTGTAATACTAGTATTACACTATACTATTTCTTAATACTTTGATTGCGACGGTAATATATTATAAGATGCGCCGACAATTCATTAAAACTAAAGTAATTTTTAACAACAATTTAATAGCACACACATAATGTCCTCAGTCTTGTAGCGTTGATGTAAACAGCACTTTTGTTCGCCCGTATTTCATACAATTTAGTTGGTACAACACAAGTGTGTGTGAGCCGCAAGCGCGTTGCGCCGCGCAATACAAATCAGTGTTGTACTCCGCAGGGAAAGTGTTAAATATCTTATACAAACTTACAAATTTTGCACAAAACTATTAGTTTTGCTCAAAATAAAGTCTTATTACCACAAACAAACATTTTTTACAAATGTCAAAATTGTATAAGATTTTATCATCTAACAGTAAAATCCGAATAGTTCTGATACTGCTTGATAAATGGAGCAAAATATAGTACAATGAATTCTATAGCCTATTTCTTAGGCAATTAACGATATTTTCGTATGTCACCGAACCGCTTTGGTAGAAATATGGCCTATATTTCTTATCTTTTACATCGATAATTTTTGTCCATATTTATTTCTAAGACAAGTTACATTGCCGCTATAAAGCTGAAACAATATGCCACTGTGATAGTTATATCTCTTTGACTCTATATTGCACTTGGAGGGTCCATCCCGAGGTCCTCACTCAACACTGGGTGAGAGCTACTTTAACTAAACCAGGGTGCAGTCCCTGGGTCAGGTCCTGACAAAGACTGTATCTTCGAAGCCCGTAATCTCCCGCCCAAAGAGCCAAGGTCATCCCCAGGCAAGGATTATGACTTCTATATTAAGATGATGCTTAAGATTAAAGCGATATGTATCAAAGGACTCCATTGTCCGAGATTATCTTAATACGACATAATATTCACCAAAATGGAGGCTGGCTCAGACGATATTATTTTCGTAAATAATTAAAAGGATGTAAATAATCCCAGTTGCCTACTGATCTTGAACGGATATAGTTCAGACAGATAGGAGAGACAATACTTACATCCAAATACAGATTCCAAAATTTATGGATGGATGCAAGTAATTTTGATAAGCATTTTGATTGCGGCTTTTATATATTAGATCGGGTCAGCGTTGCGGGAGGCGAAACTAAACTGGAGCTGCATTTTCTAGACTGCAGATGCGCCGACAATTAATTGAAATATTGTATTTTTAGCATCTGTATCATCTACGAATACACAGACTGAATGTTCGCCCCAGTAGCGCCGATGTAAGTACGTTTTTGTTCGCCCGTAACCCATACAGATTTGTACGTACAACACAGGTCTGTACAAGCCGCAAGCATGCTGCGCCAAGTAATACAGTGTAGTGTTATATCCCGCAGGGAACGTGTTAACGTATTGCTATAATGTTTATAACAGGTATATAACCTTACATTTTGCCCACAAAGCCGCAGGATAGCATTAGTCACTTACGTATTTGTTGTAACTTTTATTTATAGATAAATAATAGAATTTTTTTTTGTTACAGAGAACCGCGTTACATTCTTCTCCCCGGCACTTCGTACAACACTGAGGAGTTTGAAGACAACGAGAGGAATGAGAAAATATTCGAGAAAGCTTACGACGAAGACGGCTCGGACGTGGCAGGCAGTTATCAAGGCGCTCCCGAATAGACATAGTCTGTAGGGACATTGGAAAATGAACCTACGGGATGTTTCATTAAGGTGGAATATAATCAATATTCCACGATGCAAGGATTGACGAATATCCAACGAGAGATGTTGCAACGAAAAGACGTTATAACCGGCTAAATCAAATAGTTATAAGAATTGTACTGTTGGCATATCGCATGCTTAATACTGACTCAACTCAAAAAAGACGGTTGTTGGGAAATCGCAAAAGATCTTGCTATGCGATCTTATCCTACTTGTTGATATAAAAAATTAAAACTGATATATCTCTGGGGCGGTAGTAATGCGTAATTTCAATTTAATTCGAACGGTAGACGGTAGATGGCGCTAACAGTAGCCTCTATCTGTATGTAACTCAATTCTGAACTATCTACTAATGGGTCAGTGTTCCATTCAATATTTGATATGTTCATATTGTCCATCGTATGTAGGTGTGACGTCAGCGCTAGGTGCCGAGTTAAGTTGATCGAGTTATATGCCTACAGAAGAGGTATACAGTCCACATGCAAATGGTTACCGCCGTATATTATTATGAATTTTTCAATATAGGCAGAGTTGCCAGTGCATTTTCATTTTGAACAGAAAACTATTGCACCTTTTAAAAGTTTCCTAGATATAATTTATAAATGTACTTAAAAGTGAGCCGAGTAGATGCTCAATAGTTTCTATTTTCTTGGGAAATTAAATTAGGACCTATAAGAAAATAAAGTGGTGGGTAATGAATACCTTGTCAGTTTTAAAGACCTTTGTAAGAACTGGATAAACTTTTATATCGTCACTTATCGAAAATAATGGAAACAATACATACACAGTTCCTTTTCGATAATGTAACAAATCGAGAATATATCAATAATGTTATTTATTTTAACAATAATTACCAGATGGTAATGGCTTCTGCCGTCTGTGGATACTTGTAGTCAACATTTCAAGACAAAGGCAACATTACACGCACACTCATACACACACACACACACACACAATAGAAGGCAAGAATATATACTTATACTTTAAATATATTAAATTGGGTAATTTAAAAAAAAAGTATATTTGAAACATGTTTCATAACTTTTAATATTCCTCTCGGAAGAGCGGAGACTCCTAATACAGGTACTGTGGGCTTAAACGGAGTGTCTAGCCACTTACTAATGTAACTCACTTTATGAAGCAAATAAAGATTATTATTATTATTATTAAGGCCATCTGAATTAGATCACAGATGTTGGTACTCAACAGGATTCTGATTCGGAATAAGCGTCGCTACTTAAAAGTGCGATCGACATATCGCATCGTCCAATGAACAATGAGTTTGCAGCTGGTACCTTCCCGTTCGTGCGGATTTTACCAATTGGAAATCCGGTTTTTAAATACCGGATAGAGAATCGTTATCCCGGCACGGTTGCGTGATGAACAGTATCTTATCAGTCACATGAAATGCAGTCTTGTGACTTTTATAGCGAGATTATATTCTTAATTTATGAATACATAAAGAGTAACTACTGAATAGCGTGATGATATAGTTTATTGAGATATTTTATAGAAATAATTTTGATTTCTCATTAACATAGCCTTTGCTGTGCCTGGTCTGAAATGATTCCAGCTCCGTTTTTCCATTCAGTATTATTTGTTAATTACATTTTCAAACATTAAAAAGATGTGTTTTGAAACTGTTTTGCTGTCTCTTATTCAAATGGAAACACCATACGAGTCGAGGGTAGTTTGATGAAGATAAAAAAGATGTAAAGAATCTATTTTGACAACGAATTGACACCTTCGAGATGTGATGGAGTAGCGTGATGATGTATGTTAAAGGCTTTCTGAAGTCGTGAAATATGTAGATCTAGTGGCGTGATAAAATGGGGCGTAGCAACCTTACTACTGAAATTAGGTATGCAGTAATACCCTGAACTTACGCGATAGGTGGGACAGATAAAGCGTAAGTCGAATTCGCGTAAGTCGGGATACAATTAAATGTTTTTAAATAGGGGCTAAATCTAAAAAAAATGTTTAGAAGTAAATGTTTAAAAAATATAAAATTGGGAACACATTTCTTTATACCTTGTATTATAGAAAAATGCGCTCTTTGTTAGTCGTGTTTTTATTATTTATAAGTCATGTTTTCAACCGGTATTTGATCTTCTGATAGAACTGGGTCTAAGAACTAATTCTTCAATGTCTTACTTCCCGACTAAGCTTAACAAAAAAACATATATATATATATATTGGACGAGATTTGAGAATCGCGTAACTCCGGATTCGCGTAAGTCGGGGTAGCGTAAGTCGAACTATTACTGTATAAAATTAACCTTGCTACAGAAAATAAGCATAAATGAGCATAATAATATAATTAGTAATTAGAAATAAACATTCCTCTAAGTGCGGGCTATATCTCCCCACCTTGACGGTAATTGCATTTCCCGTAGCGCGTAAACAATTAGCTATTTTTATAGTCAGTGAAATGGTAAAACGTTACGGAAACTAATAAATAATACAATGTATTTAACACGTTGACTGCGGTGCACATATCGAGACAGGATTGCGGGAGGCAGCCCTAACTGGAGCTCTTTTCTCTAGACTGAAGACATGCCGATAATTTAAACAACTATTGTATTTTTTAGCATCCGTAAAACATTTGTGAATACACAGACATTGCTCCCTCTCGCAGTCTTGTAGCTCCGACGTAAACACAGCACTTTTGTTCGCCCGTAATCCATACAAATTAGTCGGTACAACACAGGTGTGTAGGAGCCGCAAGCGCGTCGCGCCCAGAATTACACAGCAGTGTTCTAGCGGCAGGGAAAGTGTTAAGTGAACATTGAGACAGTGACTTAACATTGAAGAACATTACAATGTTAGTTAATTTAAAAAAAGTGTTTCAAGTGGAAATCTGATAAACTTTTTAAGTGAGAAATGTGTTGTAATAATTTGTATGGTAATAATAAATTACGTTTTTTCTGTAGAATAATTGGTGAAATATTATGCACATTCTATTAATAATTTTATGTCAGTAGGTTAGTGAAAAATTGTAATCATAAAATGAAAACGCAAGGCCTTACTACCGTCTCTTAAAACAAGCTTATTTTAAATTTTCCTTGTTTTATTTTCTGATAGCGAAAAAAAGATAGGATTGGTATTAAATCACCACGTAAACAATGTAAAGCGAAACGATTCTGATTCATGATTGTTTTATAACTTGGTTGTAAGGCCCTCGTTTTACGTGCTATATTCCATTTTATTGTATAGTGCTTAATTTAACTATTATAATAAATAAACTTACATATTTTTTGTTTATATAACGAATAGAATAAATATTATAAAGCCGTGACTACGATGCAACTGGTTCGAAATATCGGCGATTAGTTTTCTAATTGCCGATATTTCGAACCAGTTGTATGGATCGTGATCAAGGCTTTATAATATTTATTCTATTCGTGATATAAACATTAAATAAATCAAGCGTTAATTGTAACTAGGCGTTACATAGTACAATATATAAATTCTTCTATGATATTAGATTAAAATCATAGAATAAATATAAACATTATGTAAAACATGTTTGAAAGAGAATTTGTTATCATTCCAATCTAATTTGTATCGGATAAAACGAGTGTGTGGTCATAAAATAAGAAGATTTTATTATTAAGTGTGTAAAGGGTGATATAATCCGACAATAAAATGTTAAACGTTAAACAAAAGCCCTTATCTTCATGTAAATTAAAATGTAATGTATTTATTCTTCGCAATAAAGTAGATTATAAGTATCAAATAATTAACAAGGACTTATAAAGTTAAATTAAATTAATAATAAATTCACAACTATTTTAATATGTCTTAAAATATTATTTCCAAACATAGTTTACGATTTAAGAGATCTGTAGTTTAACTCTAGAGATAACACTGCCGCTTCACAGAAACGCAAAAATTGCTTCAAGGTGGATCATGACTTTGAAGCATTTGTGTGTTCCGGTTGAGGCCGATAGCCGATAACAGATATAAGCGAGGCGAACATTTTAGTGCTCAGGATAGATTTGTCGCAGGGTGTATTTCGCAAAATATGTACGTGACGCATAAGAAACACTTCGTATAGTATTTACGTGACGCAAACCGAACACTTCGCAAAATGTGGGCGTGACGCAAAAAGGAGCACTTTGCAATATTCGTGCGTAACGCAAACGAGCACTTTGCAATATGAGCAATACGTGAACTGAGCACTTGGCAGAAGAAGCACTTCGCCAAATGCGCACATTGAAAAATGTGTACAATTTTTGTGTATTATACATAGACGTATAAAATAGCAGCATATGTATGTACGCCTACAGATAGGACATCAGTCTTTTTAGAAGTTCGTTGTGGATGTCAATGGGCTGCAACGCCACTTAACATCTTATTTCATGCACGTCCGTTGGCTACGCTTCTAATATAAAAACAAGTGTACAATGACATAAATATTGTCATACATTAAGTACTTTTCATCTGCAACAAGTATTGTTAAATATTTCACGTCTATACCTACCATTAGAATATCTAATAGTAAGCAAGTAGTTTTAAAATGTGAATCAATATTATCTTATATAATTATAATTTAGAACATATATGTACACTGCTATCATAAGCATAAATATCTTTATATTTACATAGAATATAAAGATAGAAACGTCGTTAGTAACACTTTTTGTTTAAAATCGCATAATGTTACGTTGTTTCTACGCGTCGATTTTAATGACAATTACTTTTATAAAATGGAAATAGCAAACTATCGCTTGATGATAAGTCGCTACCGTCTCGACATCTGCCTTATAGAGTTCTAAAGAAGAATCCAACCTAAACTTGAACACAGTTACGTTGCTATTCCTGAAGGCTAAGAAGGTTATATCATCTGTTACCACTTTGCGGCGCTCATATAATAAATCGGGTCAATGTTGCGGAAAGCGGTGTTGAAAGCCGCAGGGTAAGTGTTAACCGTTATCCACACAATCTCTGAAAGAAGAATTGCTTCACGCTAGAATTACATGTGGTAGTGATACCTCGTCTCTCAAATCGTACAGTAACTATCAGCTTATTAATATTATCCAGATAGTACACTATCCTTATCCTATTTTGGGTTGCGATAAATCGATTTAAAAAATCTGATTATATCAATTTCTGAGTACTTTGCACAAAAATATGATTATATCAATTTCTCGGTATTTTATGTAAGGTCATAGAATCTGTACTGTTCATCCGAGGAAGTACTATCGCCACGTATTTCTATGTTGAAACATTTCTGAAGCTTTCGATTTTTTGGAAAAATGTGTTTGACAAATCAAATATGAGGCGACAATCTCAGTCCTCAGGAGTAGCAGATCTGTGTTAGATTTTGGATGCAATTTGGAGTTGTTAATAAGTGTCCATGGAAGAAGTCTGTGTCCATAAGGTGGTCTGCTCCATATTTCCATAGTATAAAAATATATGAACATCTATGTGTTTAGTATTATTATTTGTAACCTTTTCAAAACTGGATCCAGCAGTTTGGAAAACAATTTATATTCAATATTATATACCTATAGAACATAATTTTCAAGATCGAAGTTCATTTAGTTTTTAAATTGGTTTTTTAAAATTTAAATTATACTATGAATATTAAAAAATGTTTAAATGTTGTCGTTAGGCAGATTTATTTAAAAATATATACCGATATAATTAATAATTACCTTATTACAGTAGTACACTCAATGGTGCGGGATTTGGTATTAAATCAATATTTCAACTTTCTAACTTTAATACAGGAATATAAATATCCCGATTCAAATACAAACTCCATAATAAACGTAACGACGCACTTAAAAATAATTCATTTTAATTAAAATATTGTATTATTTTCTTTAAAAAAATATCCCTCTACGGTAACCGTTGCAGTGAAAGCAATACCGACAGGGTCACTTAGGGTTACGGAATATTCCGATTCAAATACAAACTCCATAATAAACGAAATGACGCACTCTAACATAAATAATTCATTTTAATTAAAATTTTATATTCTTTTCTTTAAAAAATATCCTTTTACGGTAACCGTTGCTTCTTCTTCTTATTGTTCCTCTTCACTACTGAAGGTTGGCCGTTAGTTCCTTGAACCTCTCTCTGTCCATGGCCAGGCGAAACAGTTGTTCGAC
>DWON01006375.1:0-13924 GCA_018251015.1 Phocides pigmalion okeechobee
CCCCGCCCCCGCCGCGCCGCCCGACTACCCGCTGGTGCCGGCGTCGCGCGGCTTCTGCCTCACGCTGCGCTCGTCGCTCGAGGCCTTCCGCGCCGCGCTGGCCCGCAACGGCATCACCGTCCCGCCCTCCACCTTATAGCCGACCGGTCCCCGCTCTAGGTAGCGCTAGCTATTAAATAACACCCTTTCCGCGCGACACCATTTCTACTGCTCAGATTGACGATTGAATTGATTTATCAGATTATTGCACACTTACAAGGAACGTTATTTTTCATTGCGTCTTATATCAAATGCTATTCGGACGTTGCTTTTCTCTATGATGAAATGACATCTGTATTGACTAAAAAAACTTAGTTGGCCAATCGTCATCGTCACGTAATAATTGGATCTGCCATGATCGATTGGGGCAGTCGCAACGACCCGATGGCCTTGATATATCCAGTTTGATCGCGTTGACTCCATAACGCGCAATTTGATTGGCAATCTAGTCGCATTGTAGGTAGAGTTGTGTCGTGTGGGCGAAGCCCAACCCTTGTGTATAACTGTCGGACCGAGCCTCCGCGGGTGTGCCGCGTCGCTCACACCCCCTTCTCCCCCCCTCCTCCCCCTCCCGTCGAGCCGTCGTCTCGTCCTTTTCGAGATCATTTCGTCATTAAAAAGATACACTCGTAGTTATAGTATTTATTGTGATGTACTTTTTCGACTATAGGTATATTGTATTAGATGTTCGAGGCGGGCGATAGATCTAGTTACTGTTAACCACTCGGTTTCTCTCGCGAATCAAATTGAAATTCACGTTCGGATTTGTCTCGTCGTCGAGTATTTGTCGAGTATTAGTGTCGTACGCGTGCATGGAAGACGAGTTTGTTCATATTGTACAATAATATGGATGTAACACTAACCGGTTCCCTCGATCGTATTCATTGAATGAAATTCTAATGGCAATGTTCGATCTTATATACGAATAAATTAATTCTATTATTACTATTATAATGAACGATTATAGATTATAATATTTATTATTTTTATTAAAAGTAAAGTTTTACTTTATTTCGCTACACCGTTATTGCGTTGTTAGGTTACTATTACGAGTACTTATTGATGTATTTAAATTGATGCAGGAGATGAGGCTTTTGCTACCGTTCGAATTTTGCTACGTTAATATTAGGAGATTATAAAGACAGGTTACGTTGGCGCCCGCAGCGCGTGCCGTCTGCGTGGGATTCCATTCTCGCGGTTAAATTGATTTTTTTTATTGTTTCATCGAAGTATGTGCGGATAATACGTGTATTTAATGTATGTTTTGGATGCGTGTAGTGTTTGTTATGAAAACATTCGCTCATCGTGTTGCACCTTTACGGTAATAAAGGATTAGGAAAATTAAGTTTTGAGAATTAAGTCACAAAGATTCACAAGTATTTAAGAGAAATTATGCTGACGGATTTGTGAAAAATGAAAATCATACTATTTTTTTTAAGTTGACATTAAAATATAAGATTTTACTCCCCGAGAGTAATTTCAATGATTCCTTCCTTATTGCCCACTCACGCTATATAAATAACCTATTTCTGTATTTTAGGTTCCCTGGTTTTTGCAATACATTGACCTCGGTCTCACGGTCCTTTACCTATGTAGTCTAGTATAAATTCTCCTCTTTTGTCATTTTACTATATAACGGGTACTCACGATTAACGCTTTTTATTTGCCGATATTTCGAACCAATTGCATGGGTCGTGGTCACGGCGAAACTCAAAAGCGTTAATCGTGAGAACCCGTTATATAGTGAAATGTATAAAATTCCCCGATGATATTAATTTAACATCGTTGTCAAATAAGTAAAAAATATATAAACGAAATAAAAACCCGTAATATGACATTTTCGAAATAGATCTCTATTACTGTGAAGGTGCAGTATGTGTGGTTTTTATTTGTTTTTATTTTTATTTTCGTTTTATACAATGTGCAAATAATTATTATTTATGATGTTATTCTAATATATGAATGGATTCGGTCTCACGGGCGTCGCGCTGTCTTCGAGTGCACATTGAGGTATTCGTTCGTTCCTCCTTGTTACCATAATTTTTAAATTCTCTAGAAAACTATTTCATACTTAATATATTTAGATCTGTAGGGGGAAGTAACTGAAGCCATCTCCAAATTAATTTAGGGTGCAAAGATGCTAATTAAATATTTTATTTCAAGTACAGCGTAGTATAAATTGTGAGTTTTACCGAATTTTAATGTTCCCGTTTTTTTTTATTTTTTCGTGTGAATTGTGAGCGACGGTGCGGTTTTACTGTTTAAAATATATAACGAATTTTATTTAAATTCACAGGTAAATATATCAAAAGCAAGTGTAAAGTAATGCAATAAACTTGCATTATGTTTGACACATGTGACACTACGTCGCCCTCATAATGTGGTTGCCGTATACACAGTATTGGAGGCGACCATCTTAGTCCTCAAGAGTAGGAACGAGTCCGCGTCCATCCTTAAATAGGTCTGTTCTATTTGAGATTGGACGCGGTTGTCCATGGGCTGCAGTGACCACTTAATCAGGTGGCCTGCATGCCCGTTTCTTACACTTTCACAACAAAAAAAAATCTGCCGTCAAGCTGATTTTGTGTTTCGGTTGATGAGGTGCGGTTGCCGGCTACACTTACGAGGCGACCATGTCAGTCCTCAGGAGTAGCAACGCATCTGTGCACGACGTTAGGCAAGACTTGTCATTTGTGACGTCGGAAGTCCATGGGCTGCGGAGACTGCTTAACATAAGTTGACCTACTTCCAGTCGCTTGCTAAATAGCAAATAAGCATGTCTCAACAGGTATTAACAGGTCAAGTTTGCATGCAATGTTAATTATGCAGGTCGAAACATCTAAAAACTAAACCGTTTAATATCGAGAGTTACTATTTGTAACATATTTACATTTTTCTAATGTATATTATCCCGGTTTGCACGCCAAATATAAGCTTAGTTACCGCCTTAACTTGTCAAAAATAAAAAATCAAAATCAAAATATTTTTGTTCAAAGTAGATTCTTTACAGAACTCTTTTTGAACGTCAATGAATTACCACCGACTCGTAAGGTGTTTCGTTGTATCGCAATTTGTTAATTGAAAAATACTACTTTACTTGCCGCATATATATAAAGTGTAGCAATACGTTATACTAAAAATATTTATTTTAAATATAATTATTTTTAGTCGTTGTTCATTTTTATGACAATATGGCAGTACATTAAATAGCCTATATCGCGGTTAGGTTATATGTGTACAGATTTTAAATTAGATTAAATCTGTAATTTTCGTATTATAGAAATACAAATAAACAAACGCTTAATGAATCGGTTCTATCTAATATATAATACATTAATAGTAAGACCGTACCGTTGCGATGTAAATTACGTAAACTTGTGTTTTGAACTCATAGTCGTAAGTGGTAGTAAACCTGAACACATTTGGACGAGTGTTGTATATACCCAGTGTATCGTGTTTTTCTATGATCCATACAAACTAGAACTATCCTTTGTAATAGCATTTGTTTGTTGTTTTGTGACATTTTTAAGGAATATTGTAATAACGTTGAACTGTAATTAGGTGGAGGAGCTAACACCGTACCACCGACTCTTGTATTTCGGTTGTAATGGTGCGGTTGCCGGCTACATGTACAAAAGACGCGACCATCTCAGTTTTCAAAAGTAACAACATATGTACGTACGAACTCAGATTTTAGTCCTGTTTCAGGTTGTATGTGGAACCAGTGGCTGCAGCGACTACTTAACATCAGGTTGTCTGCTCGCTCATTTGTTACTCTTCTCACATAAAAAACATGTCAAAATAGTTGTAATGTGGTCAAAGCGTAGCGGTCACCAATCATTAATTTAAAATGTGTAATAAATATGAAATTTACTACTTCAAAAAATGTTACACGACAACAAAAGATTAAAGTGAGATTTTTCCAGCAGATCGTAGGTTTCGAAGCATAGGGCCGTGTGAACAAAAATCCAATTTTTACTGTTATTTGGCTTCGATATTAGCCATACGCATCAAATTTTTCATAATTATATTTAAATTACTTTTAAAAAACTTATGAAAAGTTTGTAGTACATTAGGTAAAATACAAACGTCGTTTAGTTTTTTTCTAAAAACGTAATTACGGGTTTACGTCTTGGATGAAGACCCGCCTAATTTTTTTGTTTGGTGGAAATACCAAAAAAAATTATAAACACGAAAGTATTATTTTGAGTTATGCAAAATAATATAATGAATATGTATATATTAATTTTGTTACCAAGTATATGTCCATTATTACTAAGAAATGTTCTAGTTTGTATGCAAGTTTAATTATTCAAAATTTCAGAATTGTAATGGAAATGGATAAGTAATTTGGTTAATCTCATTAGTGCTTGTAGGGTCGTTGAGCCGCGTCGGGCGGCCGCACAAACGATGTAACTTCATGCCAAAGTCAATTGAGCTATGAAAAGCTTTCTGTCGCTTGTGTACGCGATAAGTGACAACTATGTGTAATAATGATAAAATAAATAATTCTTCAACCTTTTTGCATGTTTTATTTCAACAATTGAACCAAAACATCCGATTGCCTGTTTAATGTCGTACATAATAAAAGGTTCTTCTTAAATTAAGCAATATATGTAAATCTGTTTCTGAAGAGATGAACTGGCTAATTTTATGAAATGAGTTGTGTTTCCTTAAGTGTAGACTTGGTAGACCTTAGATGTGATACTTTTGATTGGGATTGCATGTGGATATCCATAGGCTACAGTGACTTAACTCGCCCTGCGGCGTACAAAACCTCTGTGTATTGCGCGACGTAACGTGTTTGCGGCTTGTACACTCCCGGTTTTTACGTACAAATTTAAATAGATAAAAACAAAATAAACCGGCGGACGAAAGTGCTGTGATTACGTCGGTGCTACAAAACTGGGACTTTCGTCTGTGTATTCATAGATGATAAACAGATGCTAAAAAATACAATATCTCAGTGAATTGTCAGGATATTTACAGACGACAAATATGCTCCAGCTTAGGCCGCCTCCTGCAACGCTGACTCGATCCGCTTCGTGGCAAACTAAGTGGGTGCTACCATCACTATAATGCTGCTATATTTAAAAAGGCCAAAGCTCTCAATGCAAATTTGACAAGTGCAGAACGAATGGTGGTGCGCAAAACAGCAATTCTGCCTTTGTTACCTGGGAACTTAATTCCAGACACATGGTTTCATATTATTGATTCAGCCCCAAATAGTATGAAATACTGGCGGTATTCAAAAGATATTTCGAGCGGACTTGGTACCCTCGTCTAAACCAGGCGATACTAAGTTGTGCCTACGAAGGGCACCGTACCACCGATGCAGTTGAGGGATTACACAGGCGTTTGCAAGTTAAAATTCTGAAACGAATAAGTTTACTATTTTTTATTAATAAATTACACAAAAAAGCCAAATTTGTTTTAACTAAATAACAATTTCTGCTCAATAAATAAAAACAATTTTATCTCTAGTTCGTATTTCAATTCCAAAATTCAAGGGAAACGCTTTAAAGATTTTAAAATGTGTGAACGTGGATGTATTTGTACATTTTGCGTGTTGTGTTCATTTTTCGTTTCGCGATTTGTACTTTTTGGGAGCGGTGCTCATTTCGCGTTTTAGCGCCGCATTGTTATCACGACACCATAGATGGTTGCCGTATTTGAATAAGTAAATGACCGCCTATTTTTTTTATATAAAACAACCAAATCCAACTAATTTAATTGGGGGGAGGGCTTCAATAAATGCTTCAGTTATAGGTGTATCCGTAACTTAAAAAAAAACCGATAATGCACCGTGAAGCAACTAAGTTCTGATTGGAAAGGTGCGGATGCTCTATCTACACTTACGCAAGGCGACCTTAATCTTCAGTATGCATCTATGTACGACCTCAGATGTGGCACTTTCGTTTGAGGTTGCATGTGGATATCTATAGGCAACAGTGACTTAATATTAACACATTCCCTGCGGCAACAAGACTGCTGTGTAATTCTGAGTGAGACGAGCCTGTGTTGTACCGACAAATTTGTATGGATTTTCGGGCTACAAGACAGCGAGGGGAAAAAACGTCTGTGTATTTGTAAATGTTATACGGATGCTAATGGTCGGCGCATCATCAGTCTAGAGTTATAAGCTCTAGTTTAGGCCGCCTCCCGCAATCCTTACTCGATCTAATATATGCGCGCGTCAAAGTGTTAACATCAAGTGACCTATTTGCTGGTTTGCTCCTCTTCATACTTAACAAATTGAGATGAATTGCTAGGAGTTATCGTAAACTATTAATCGTCTTACCATCCATTAACAAATTACCATACAAATGAATTCCATCGCCTGCTAGTTATTCAGAAACCGGTTTAAATCAAACACATTATGAACACAAAATAATATTTTATTATATATCTTATAAAAATTATATTCTATAAAAAGTAATACTTCAGTCGATCTGTTTATATTACTTATGCTCTATACAATTAATAAATGGTTGCTCTATCACAGAAAAAATAGATAAAGTAACCCTGAACATATTTATTTAATTTATACAATACTACAAATTTCAGATATAAATTTTCGTTTTGTTTTCTTTTATTATGAAAGAGTAAGAAACGGGCATGCAGGTCACCTGATGTTAAGTGATCACGGCAGCCCGTGGACAACCACGTCCAGTCTCAAATAGAACAGAAGTTCTATTTAAGGATGGACGCGGATATGTTCCTACTCTTTAGGACTAAGATGGTCGCCTCCAATAATGTGTTTTCAGCAACCACACCTCCCCAACCGAAACACGCATGAACAACATGTTGCTTTACGGCGGGGTATGAGGGGGGCGGGGGTGCCGCCCCCGGCGGGCTCTAACGGGTCTACCACCCTTAAAAATAATAAAATGGCTTTATTAATCTACAATACTTAAGTACTTTCACTGTATTCTTTTACATGAATGTATTGTATTATTAACGAACAACATGTAGAATAACTTTGTAAGTATATGAAAAGATATGTTAAGTAATTTGTTAATATTTTAAAGAAAATTAGTATTTGATAGCTATAAATCGAATGATTAAATAATTCCTTTAATGGAACTAATACAATTACATGTAATAAATATCGCAGGCAAGCCATAGGGACGTACATGTTTAGGGCCATAGCCATAGGGCGTTTTTACTGTTATCTTCTATCCATGCAGTTCCTATTTTATTCAAAGGTATATGTAAACACTTATAAGTACTATGAAAAATTGTAATACATTAAGTAAAATGCAAACAATATTCTTTTATTTATTGTCTCATAATAATTAACGGTTTTGTAGCTTCGTCTCTAGGCTTAAAGCCTATGAAATCTTTAGTTGCGTTTTCCCATAAAATGTAATACAATTGGCACGTTTCATATCTATCATTTCGAAGGATTTTCATGCAGCATAAAATCTGTAACCTATTTATTTATTATTATATATTTTCATACTGTATAACTACACACGTTGAAAACAAAAAAAAATATAATGAGAACAGTATGAAAAATGCAAAAAAAAAAAATTAAACAAGCGTGGGATTATAAAACTATTAATTGTGTAGTACTGAAACCAATCAACAAAAATACAATACGAATGCTTTGTACATGCACTTAAGTAGAACACATTTGTTTGTAATCATTACAATATACAATATTCCACGATTCGATGTTATAAACTTATTTTGATCAATACCACTTGCCAGCAAGAATACATTGGCACAACTGATCAATGTTGATCAATTGCGCAGTTAGGATACATATATTATAGCTGCGAGGGTTCTTTGGAAACAGTGCACTTTTTTCCATGATTATATACTAAGGCGAGTACAAAAACATACAACAAGTACATATACACATATATATACATATATATATGTGTGTGTGTGTGTGCGCGTGCGTGCGTGTGTGTCAAAACATAGATAAAGAAGAATGAAAATACAAATTCTAAATTATTATATTTCAGATCGACCAGCGACCAGCAACCAATAGAATACCATTCGTTGTCTCCGACACTCACCCGCATGCACGCGCGCACACACACACACACACTTAAATGTTTGCCTGTCATTTTTTTCTTTACGCATTACTACAACATTCATGAGATCGCCATGAAACTTTAGGAAATTGATGAGTAAACTCACGCGAAGGCTTCTGGTACATATAAGTTACGACAGATGGCGAGTTTATACACAAAATATAATCGAATTCAAGGAACAAGTTCTTGCAAATAATCATCTATAGTATACGCGGACGAGATCGCTGTTAGGAGATAATTTTAAATACAAAACAATGTCATTCCAAAAATATCGGATCACACAGGTATCTTAATAAAGGTAATCTTTGGTTAATTTTACTGTAACATATTTATTTTTAACAACATTAATGAGTAATAATTTATAGACAAATAAAAAAATGTTTCTTCCCAAATGGACTTATGCCATGAATATAAATAATAATCCCTTCTACATATATAATTAAAACGTTCGTTTGTCTGTTTGTTTTGCTATAAAGCAAAAACGAGTGATTTGATTTATTTAAATTCTTTAGTTTCCTTGTACCTCTGGCCTGAAGATAGATTATGTACTATTACGTTACATCTCAACATAGCAGTGACCAAAAACAATTATATATAACTTAACTGCCTTTTTAACATATTCCCTGTGGCGTAAAAACACTACTGTGTATTACTTGGCTTCATGTGCTTGCGGCTTGTACACACCTGTGTTGTACAGACAAATCTATATGCATTACGGGCGAACACAAATGCTGTGTTTACGTTGCTACAAGGTTGGGGCGGACATTACATCCGTGTATTCGTAGATGATACACAGATTCTAAAAAATGTAATATTTCAATTATTTGTCGGCGCATCTTCAGATTAGAAAAATAAGCTCCAGTTTAAGGCCACCTCCCGCAACCTTGACCCGCTATATTAGCGCCGCAGTTAACGTGTTAAGAAATCGCTACTTCAAAACAAAAGGGCCACAACGCGAATAGACCTAATTTTACAGGAGAGCCATTTAAAGTTTTCAAAACCAGTTCTTGCATAATTGCTCTGTAATTTTAAAATTGATAAATAGGTGTTATACACTGTTAGAAAAATATTTTAATTCTGCTTTTAATGGTTGATTCGGATATGTGACCGACAAAATTTGAATTTTTACAATAAAATAATAGAATATTTTTGATTTGTGGCCCTCTTGTTTTAAAGTAGCGAAATATACATATTTCCACGTCCATATCGCGATATAGTATATTGCTATTATTTAACACTAGTATTCAATAAAATTCAAAATACTTCATCCCAACGGCTACGCAACATCATTAACTCAAATTGGAAATAGCATAAAATAATAAAAATAAATATTGGAACAAAATCTGACTGATATATTATTAGACGTTGACTAACTAACTTTCCAACCCCCCAAAAGTACTCCATAGTGTTGTGGATCATACTTGAAAAACCAGAATTCACTAATACTCATAATTTTTTTAAACGTACTTCACGTCGATTTATAAAACGAATTATAAAAAAAATAGCATCATTATGAAGTTACTGGCAACACAGCTATACCATAGACACATTTAACTTCAAGACAATCACTACATTGACATGGAATGCGTACAGACAGAAAAAAAACTTTAAAATGTAATGACTAATACACATCTACCCTCATTTGATACACAGAATATAATTTTAAGATTAACTGGTTCAAATAAATGAACACTTTGATAAATAATTATGATTAACCTTTTATAACAACCCTAAATATACAATCTATTTTTATAATAACATCTATTTTTAAAGTAGTTAATTATTTTTTTATTGTCTTTTCAACTCTTTTGAGTTTTCTCAATTCATTTGCATATTACTGCTACTGTAAAAATATTTAGAGATACTTTGTCACAGTCAATATCTGATTAGAGGCGTGTAATAGACCATCCATAAATAAAGCATGTCAAACGGGATAAATTATTAGAAAACAAGATTTTATTTATTGTTTAAAATAAGAGAAAGTTGCACCCTCTTTACACTAAATAAAAGCAGTTTTTTAAGCACTTTTTATTTATTGGAATTTATGACAACATCTATGATAACATAGAGGTTACTGTGGAAATGATTCGTCATCTTTTTGTAACACCATTTGGGTTTTCAATGAATTTAATTTTTTTACCTTTATTTTCTTTACTATTTCATGGCGTGTCTCTCATCAAGCCCTCTCTTTTTATACTCATATGAGAGGGTTTATTTTTAAATTATATATAATATAGTGGCAGCCATATTGGATTTAAAATGGCGTCATTATACCATCGTGCATTGTCACGAGAACGAAACGTATGTACCAAATTTCAGCTCCACATGACACCGGAAAGTGGGTGAAATTTAACTGCCAAGATTACGGACATCACGACAGATAAAAATAAATAAAGGTTTTTAATGTCAATTTACAAGATATAATATAAGATTTATTACGAAATTATTACAATTATATCCCCGTACCATAATATATAATAGAAACCTTGTCGGTTTGTTTGTTCTTTTTTTTACCCGAAAGCGACTCATTTAATTTGTGTCACATCATGTACTTCGAGAGCTCGTACCTCCGGTCTAGTTAACCTATTATTATCACGTATTTTTTTTGGAACTAAGCAAAGACCAAAAATAATTATAATTTTTTACACCGTTACCGTTTTACCGTTTTTTTAACATTTTCAAAATACGTGTTGTAATACCGTTTATAGCATATATCTAAGCTGATATGTCGCATGCAACACACACTAGTATCTCTACAGATAAAATACGCTCTATGGTAGAAATTCTATTTTTTTAATTTCCAGATCATCAAAAGAGTAGAATTTATTTATGGATGTCCATTACTCATTTTACTATATTTTCTATAGCACCTTGAGAGCAAATAATTTAACGTCAGAACGTTTTTTCGAAAATATTCACCGTTACCAAGACAATGCACACAAAAGACCATAGCAATACGAAAATCGCCCACGACACGTGGGAAAAGGGGCTCTTGTATCTGTTAACTACGCCTAACCCCAATAGATTTGTACAATGTCGCCTGGCACATATCACTAAGAACGTAGGCATCAAGTACTGGATGCCGGTCCCTGCGTACGACCCTGTAAACTTAATAAGCACACTAATGTCCTCCAGAAAGTAAGTCAACAGAATCGGAGGCACCACCGTGAGCACAGGAAACACTAGTTTCCTTAACACAAAGTTGTACGACTCCAAACGGGTCGTATCTAAGCACAGACTTTGAAGATTGTTCCTTAGCGTTATGGCGACAATCGGAAAACTCGTCGACAGCGTAAACACAGGGAAGAGAGCTAGAAAGTATTCGACAATTTCCAAAAACACATTCTCATTATCGGTTGGGACGAAGTTCAAGGTATACAAATCGTTGAGATTCGCAAATGCGAAAGCACCGGTGTACGCTAGAAGGAGATAGAAGATGCTGATGAGGACGTAGTCTAGAGCGAGATGGAAGCCGAGTCGGCTCTTGCCTCTGATTGGGCTGATGAGGCCTGGTAACGAGTGGTGGCACATGAAGGAGTAGACGCAGGCGCCGAAGAGCGTCGGCATGCCGGTGAAGTCGAAGGCCGGCGGCTTCCCTTGCGGCCCGCGACCGATCAGAAGGTGTATCGCCATAGATATCATTATGGCGAAAGCTGAAATAGAAACGGTATAGTGTTACGATTGCGTTTCATCCACATCTAATGATTTTATCGTTTATTTCATTCAATACTTTTTTATATGAGAAGAGTAGCAAACGAGCATGCAAACCACCTGATGTTAAGTAATCGCAGCCCATAGACATCCATATACAAGCACAAATACGACTGAAACCCTATCTGAGCTCGAACAATACGTTGCTACTCCTGAGGACTAAGATGGTGGTCTCGCTTCAAAGTGTAGCCGGCAACCGTACCTCTCCAAACGAAACACAAGTAATGCTTTACGGCGGATTATGAGAGCGTCGGTGGTAGCTCCCCTTCAAACTATACTTCTCCTGCCTTAAAAATACTGACACAACTCTATATGAATAGGGTAGTTAATAGTATAAGGGTTTACTTTGCGGAAATCCATGCTATTAATTTAAAACTACTTTACAAAAATCCGCTGGTTGTTCCGCTCAATTTTACCCAGATTTTTTACAATTTTATACTGTTTTATAATGTTGTAATACCCTAGACCCTGCTTCGTCCCACGTAAGATAGAATCGTCTAGAGACTTTCCCCCTAAACCACTCACATAGGTAATGCATGCCCCCTTAACGAGTAGCGTGGGATCAATACAATAAACAAGGCAGACGAAGTTGCGTGTCACAGTTAGTCGAACAACAACTCACCAAGCCACCTCATGCCCGTAGTGAAGAACTGGAGATACTTGGTCTTCTGGACGTTGAAGAAGACGAAAGGCCCGGTGGCCGCGAAGAACGTGAGCAACGCGACCCGGTAGCAGTCGAAACGGGTGTATGCCTCCGAACCAGTGGCATCGAAGCAAGGCAGATTGTCCCAATCAGTGCCGTTCGTTACGTTCGCTGGGACTGTCGAGCTGATGAAGAAAAATCAAGTTAAATTCAAAAATTCAGACATATCTAGATTTTTTTTTGCATCTTTTGAATTTTGAATTTAAAAACAAGGATTTTAACATTTTCGTATGTACAACACTGCAATGTATTGCGCGGTACAACGCCCTTGCGGCTTGTACACACCTGTGTTGTACGCAAATCTAAATGGACTACGGACAAAAACAAGTGCTGTGTTACCAATACGTCTGTGTATTCCTTGATGATACACAAATGCTAAAAATACCATGTTTCAGTAAATTTTCGGTATCTTCTATCTAGAGGAATAAGCTCTAGATTAGTGCCGCCTCCCGCAAAGAACATCCGATATAATATATGAGATCCCCAATCAAAGTGCTAAGATAAGAGGTCAGAAGAGTAGCAACTTAGGTTTATTTGAGCTTTCTTATTCTCATTAGCTGTAGCGTCTACTTAACATCAGGTGGCCTGTATACTCTTTGGCTACTTTTGTCACATAAAAGGAATAATCGATTGTATTTACCACTTGGACTGTGAAAACTGTGTAACGCGCACGCGGCTTGCACAAAACTGCTGTGTCAATACTAATGTATGGCTTACGGGTGTACACAAGTGCTGTGTGTACAAGGCTCTACAAGGCCAGGGGCGGACACAACGGCTGTGTAATCGTAGACGCCACACGGATGCGGTAAAATATAACAGGTGTGTGAGCGAATTTCCAGTCTCGAGAAAAGTTCTCCAATTTAGTGCCGCCGTCCGCAGCGCCGATTTAATATAAATGAAAGCACCACAGTCACAGTTAAAGTTAAATTTTCACTATATCTCATAGAGCTCTCTAATGCGGCTCGCAAGTGCTACTCCTGAAAACTAAGACCTCAAACCCCATATGTTTTTCTGAAGCAAATTTATTTAATAAAATATATAAATTTACTATGATAATTCACTTTTAAATACACTTGAACAAACTTAAACCTAATGATACTCAGTCTAGTTTAGTGCCGCATCTTTGCTCGCGCAACTGTCGATATGGTAATGAGATCCAGTAAAACATTCAGCTCTATTTTTTATTTATTTACTTGCTGTGCCCACGACTTCGTCGGTGGTAATTGAATTAAATTGACATAACTTATTTATTTGTTAACCGATTTCAATGAAAAATCACAAAATATTAAGTGAAGCCCTTCGCAATATCCTGAAATCGGATATCGGAGCATTAAAATCGGATAAGCCGTTTCTGAGATTAGCGTGTACAAACATACAGATATACAGACAAACTTTTGGGTTTTCTTGCGTATATAAAGGCACC
>DWON01006376.1:0-13924 GCA_018251015.1 Phocides pigmalion okeechobee
TGGCCACGCACCAGACCTTCCGTACCGTCCATGGCAATGGTACGCACGGTGTTCTCACCCAAGTGCTGCGCCACTTCCAGGACAAGCCTAGGCGAGCGATTTTGTACTTCAAGGGCATTTAAGATAGGTGGTAAATTATCTTCGAACTGAACGTCTACAACGGCACCAATAACTGCAACAACCTTACCTTGCCCCTTTCCAGCGGCTTTGGCTGCGTAATCTCTCTTGTTGCCAGCAGACACAGCAGCAACTTTACCGCATTCTGATAGTGCTTTTTCGGCTACTGTTTTCGCAGCTAGAAAGCCGCTACCAACCCTACTTATTGCCCCGAACATTTTTTTATTTTATAACACTTGGGTGAAAAACACGGCGGCCGCAGTGCAAAATTAAATTATGTAACCTCGAACAGGGAGATGTAGATTCTCCACCGACATATGATTTGACGTTTTTAAATCTCCGCAAGCGCTGACTTCAAATTTTTTGAGCCTATAGACAATTATTTTAGAACTATCGATTAAATAACATTTTAAATTTCTCAATAATATCTAGTTCTTGAAAATTAATTAAACTATCAATAGAAATGAAACATTACAATACCATCCACATCCTGACTACTAAAGTGTACTAGCGTCACTCGACTGTATTGACTGTACTATTGATGTTTTAATATTATCAGAATCACTATTTAACAGATATATGTTAATAAAATAAATTTTTAATTTTTAATTTAGTATATTAACTTTTTTAATTAATTGTAATTAATGATACTTTGTTTTATCAACATTTTTAAGGTATTTAATTAAATATACAAATATATTTTCTTGCAAGATGCATAATTATGCGGCAATGGTTTTATATAAGATAAATTATACACGTACATATAGAAAATTTTCAAATTTTTAGATTACAACACTGATATGATGTAATAACATGACAGTTGTGACGTTTTAGACATTTGTATCAAATTATTTTTCCATCCAATTATTTTTAATTTAATTTTAAGTATTACAAAACTATAATATTAATTTAGTATCCATGAAATAAATATTAAATTAGGATGTATCGCAGAGCAATATTCGCTCGAGTAAAATTTTTTGTTTTATTAATATTTATAAAAAAATTAAAAACGTGCCTAGACAACATTTGATTTTTTAACATTGTGTTACAGATATTTTGGCGCCAAAGATTCAACATTAATATAAACTATCCTAAACCATGTCTCAACCAGTTAAGTGCGGGGATTCCAAATATAAGGGAACAAAGTACTGTAGCTATGGACGAAAGCTATATTAAAAAGTTTATGAATACTGTGGGTTGGATGGACCGGTCCAGAACGGTAACGTACTTACATAATATTTCTTATAAAATATTATTATATTACGAAGTATTACGCTTTCTTCAATCAATGCCCATTTTTCTGAGACACAGTTCCTCTGACATGTAGAAGTAAGGATTTTATAATGTTCTGAAATATCCATATTTATTTCCTATTAATTTCATGACGAAAATATCCATGTAGACCCCTCCTCGATAGCCATTGCAACCCATGAACACCCACTACATAGAATAAAGATTAAATACTTGTTAATCCCATTCCAAGATTATCCAATTAAGCAGACTAAACTTTTGTATGGTTGGGTTCAATAGCCAAAAGATAGTTTTTGGTGTTTGATTGGGAGGAAACAATTGCACTCCCTCTCCCTTTCATGCCTGAGCATGCCATACAATGCCTTTTGAACCTAGATTCAACAGTCCTACATTGCAAGTTAAAAGCTTAAATAATTAAATAAATCATTCAAAAAGTACCATCATCATTTATAGTACCTTTTTTTTGTGAAAGAATAAGAAACAGGCATGCAGGCTACCAGATGTTAAGTGGTCACTGCAGCCCATGGACAGCCACTTCCAAGCTGAAATAGAACACAAGTTCTATTTAAGGATGGACGCGGATGTGTAGGAACACTAGGAACTCTTGAGGACTACGATGGACGCCTCCAATAATGTGTATCCGGCAACCACACCTCCCCAACCGAAACACAATACATAAACAACATGTTGCTTTACGGCGGGTTATGAGGGCAGCGGTAGTGCCGCCCCGTGCGAGCTGTAGCGGCTTTTCCTCCTTTAAAACCTACCTATTAAGTAAAGACTTTTTTATATGGAAATACTGGCAGAAAGTGCTTATGGTGGCAACTTTGTAAGTGAGATATATATTTCATGCGGTATCAGTCCTTTTTACATTCTTGTATGCTATATGAAATGAAATCATTATCGTAGAAAATCTCAATTTCATTTTATGCATCCAAAACCAATAGTATCAATCATAAATTAGATTAATTAGAAGCTAAAAAAAAAATATTAAAAAAATATATTGAATGTGTTTTCTTTCAGCGTCTTAAGTTAACAGGTTATTTTCTGTATGAATGTGTTCCTGATAAAGTATCTTATCAAGACTGGTTTGAGAACCTGGAACTACCAGACACATTTGCATCTTGGTTTCTTATAACTGAACTCCATGTTTGGATGCTTATGGTGAGGTATATGGCAGAAGACATTGCCGCATCTAATGCAGAAAAAAAGAAATATATTAAAGGCGATGGACATTTTGTAAGGAATTGCATCATAGAAGCCCTGTGGGCTGATGTTGCAAATAGAATTAAGTTGTTAGAGGTAAGTAAACTCTTAAACCCTGTAATTTATGTCACACTAGAATCGCATATAGCTTCAGTTTATAGCAAATATCACTCTGACATCTTATTACACAACTCAATGTACAGGACCTTGAACTCAAATTTTGAAATATATTAAAATAGTGATTTCTCTGTTTTTATATAGAAGCAGTGATAAGGCTTTGTTTGCAACATTTAATACTATTTGGGTTGTGATTAATATACTTAAGTTAATTAAATCTCATTTGAAGTACATTTATTGCATAACATTTTTGTAATGCCATGCAATTTATATATTATGCAAACTTCATTTCCATTGAAAATTTGCAGATGTGATAAAATATAAGCTTGAATCAGATTTATTTGCCAATTATAGTTACAGTGATATGGGCTAGATTGATTGTTCATATAACCTTTAAACAAAGTAATAGGGCAACTGTTAATTTGTTTAAAGATTATATGAACAAGCACTTCATTAGTGCAACAAGAGCGCTTTTAAGACAAAAACCTAACTGCCAATCAATAGAAAGCTATTGGTTCTTCATTAATACCTCTCATATCCTGGGAAAGATTTATTTTATGTCACAAAATTAGCAAATTAAAGTAATGGATTGATAGTAAATATATCAATATTACCTCAATAGATAAGTTTTGTTTACCATTCCAGGGTGCAAATCCATCTTTAGCTAAGAAACAAGTATCTGAACTATCTGAACAGTTCCAAGCTGCTTTGGTGGCATATGATGAAGGTCTGAGTGATGACAAAGTGATGGCTGCCGCTATCTGGAGGAGGTTTTACTCTCTGTCTGAACATACTAAAGCAGAGAATGTTGAAAGAATTGTACATTTTATCAGGCATCAGGTACCTGTAATTCTATATATAACTATGGTTTCATTTAAGATAGGTATTTTTTTTGTGTATATGTAAATGTCCACCTATCCATCAATACACCTCATTATCATGAAATTTCAGAATTCTTAATATTGCCTTATCATCAATATTGAACTTTTAACTGCATTGGATGATCAACATTGCCTTAGAATGCCGTAGAAATTCAGACGGCAAGGCTACGTCGTTTCGAAAGTTGGTTCTAATGATAGACAA
This sequence comes from Phocides pigmalion okeechobee, assembly GCA_018251015.1. Taxonomy (NCBI): domain Eukaryota; kingdom Metazoa; phylum Arthropoda; class Insecta; order Lepidoptera; family Hesperiidae; genus Phocides; species Phocides pigmalion. The sequence continues at coordinate 3,775 of DWON01006376.1, forward strand.
AGTTCAGCAGCAGTTCAAGTGAGGTCTAGGGTTGGATGGGTGAACGCTAATGATAAATTTTCATTAGTAGAGGGAAAATGTTACCTCAGGCGCCGTGTGAGCGGTTTTAAAAAACCTCATAATTAGATAGGCCGCTTTCTCGTGGCTCCGCTAATCCATCTTGGATTAGCCTATGGTCTAATCTTGGCCTTCCTATATTACTGGAAAATTAAAAGGGTTGAAGCCATACTGACTGAGCCTCCGCGTGAATGAGTTCTAAGGATTCCGCTCGTATAGCGCGAATTGGTATATTTTATTATCTCATTAGAATTCTAATCCATCCGATTTAATTTTGACCATCCGAAAGAATCGGCGCGCATAATGTGAATGAAATGAAGTGTGCGACAATCGTAATAATTTATATGTTTGGACGCGCGTTGGCGATGGACAAACGTTCACCTTTTTAAAAATAAAACTCATAATAATGTTACGTACTTATTGAATCACTTATGAATGAATAAAACTAACATTTGTCTATTTCAGATATCGGAATTAGACAAGATTCCCAGTGAAAGTTTGAAATGGAAGCCAGATATTGTTTGGTTAAGTATACTTAATCACTAGTTTTGTTAATAGTTAACTGTAAAATAGTAGGTTTTTTATTGTAATATAATTATGAAATGAAACAAGGGGTTGTATATTAAGTGTTTTATTTAATCATTTTGCAATATAGTTTCCCAATTACCGAGCCATAGTTTTAATGATTTTAACTTTTAACAGATGAAAACAAGTGAAAAAGCATCAATAAAAGATAATAAATCAAATAACTTTTAAACCTTGCGTGCATATGTGTGTGTGTGCGTGTATGTATGTGTGAGTGAGTCAGTAAGTTTGTTATTCCTGATTACCAAAAAAGTTTTTTAGTTTTACAAACTTTATGTAGGCAGGCTTCAAGTTTTCTGCAGCAATTTTTCTGTTCAGTAATGCTGTTTTGCTGAATGCTGTAATGCTGAATTTATGTTTAAATAAGTCAGTGGTCATTTATTTTCTTAGTGGAGGAAGCAAAGATACTTGCTGCTGAAAATTTGAAGCACGTTCTAAATTTAAATGTCCTGTGTGTGGGCATTTTCAGGAGGGTCAGTGCCCTAGATCGTAGGCTTCGATTAACAGAATCTTCGAACCAGGTGAGCTTTTCGAACAGATATTGGGGGCGTTTGTTCCAGATAATCCTATGAACAGTTGTCGCGTAGTGGAGGTCTATCCTAGCGCTCATATTGAGGATGCCATTTCTGTTTATTATATATTCTCTCCTAGGTATATTGTAACATAAACGAATACAAGCATTTTGTACACGGAGATTCGATCTCTGTGTTCGCATTTATTTTTGGCCCAAAGATGGAGCTACAGTAATTAAACAGAGAGTACTAATGACTTGTGTGTTTCCTTAGTACGCTCAGAAGGGGAAGTTCTTCGCTTATGTAGGATCTGATTTTGTATAGGTTTTCAGCTTTAGGTAGGCAATTTTTATTTTGTTATTGGAATTTTCCTCAAATTTTTGTTCGCCGTCCTATATCAGGACTAGATTACGTGCAGACTTTACTCGTTTCAGCGTGACATTATCTAAAGTTAAGTCATCCTTACAATCCGGCAGTTTTTTAATTTGATTTTTTGTTACCAAAAGCAAAATGTGGGATTTTTCGGGATTAAGAACCAATAAGTTGTTCTTTGACCACTTATAGATGGCACTGAGGTCATCATTGATATTTTTAATTGTTACGCACGAGTTTTGACCGTCAAACGAATAGTAAAGTTGAGTGTCGTTTGCATACAGGCAACATCGAAAACAAGATAGGAATAAGTAGCGATCCTACCGCTGTGAGCGACGACAATTTTCTTTTGCCTTATAATTTGTCACAAAATGCGAACTCGCGTAGGATTTCTGTAGCCATTTAGATATATTGCTTTGCTATTACTGAATTACGCGATCGCAAATATAAATAAAAAAAACAATTTATGAATAGAATAGTTCCCTCAATTCATTACATTTCTGCCGTTCCCATAAGACAGTGACCACAGTTTTGCACAAATTACTAAGTTTACATTCAGTATTACAATGTGGCCATCTGTGGTCACTCAACTTTGAGTAGAAAGCCGAATACAAATCTAGTAAGGGTTTGTTATCTGTGACCATGCTGTGGACTAATTTGTTCATGGATTCTGGTGTGAGGTCTGGGACGTTAAAGCTATTTCGTATGTCGTACAGTTGGAACCAATGTGGTTTTCTGTTTGGCGTAAGGTTAGCTTCAGTCAGGTTGTACACGTAATTTACGATGTTGTCGGCCTCCTGAAAACGTATTTGGTTAAAATTAGTTCTACTTAAAAAGTAGGTTTGTTAATATGTAGGAATTCTTACGTAAGTTTAAGTGTAAGATTTTTTGCAGTATTACCAACATGCGCTCTAAATTTCTTGTATTATTGTCATTAATATTGTGGCGTGTAGGTAGTACAATCCAACCTGTTGGTAACTGTTTTTACTTTTACAATCTAGAAAAGTATTAGTAAACATTCCAAATTTAATAATATAAATGTCTAATATTACTTACATAAGTATCACCATTGATAGTAGCTATTTTGTAGTTTAAATTATAGTATGTATATGCAGACGCACTGCCACCGCCCCAAGCCATGCTTATTGGCTTTCCATCAGTTAGACTGTAGAATATTTTAAATTCATCCGAATGTGTGTGACCGTTGAATTCGCTTGCAATTGTTGATGCAAATCTGAAAAACACAAGTCAGAGTTTTTAGACTCGAAATGAAATAAAATCCTTAAATGTTTATCTGTATCGGCGTTTAAAGTGTTCATAATGATATTACAACCTATTTTTGTAAAAAAAAACTATTAGACAACTAATTGAAAAGCCCGAATTAGATAAATTCGGTGTGATTGAAAAGAAAGTATCTCTTAATAGTGACAACAAAACAACAGAACAGTTAAAAAGTCAAAACTTATACATAACTACATTTGACAAGTCTTACGTGAGAGGGAGGTATGCTGTACATTTTAAAACATACAACATTATTGCATAGCTTTCTGAAATATTTTTTAGCAATGTACTTAATTCCTGATTTTGTTAACTGATGATATTTAATTTGGAGTGTGTACTGGTTGCTAATTTTACCTGTCTACAATCCTATTGTATTCTCTCGTCCATGTATAGGTGAGGTCATGCACACCTGGTGGAATATGTGCTAGGATATGGACCTTTTCACCACTTAATTCTGCATTATATAGCTCTCGAACCAACCAGTCCAAATGTTCTTTTGCGTCAAGTGGATCGTAGACCATCCACCTGAAGTGTTAGAGAGAGAGTGAGATATGTAACTAATTTTCACTTCTACGCAAAAACATATAAAGGATAGCTCGACAAAACTACTATTTCAGTCCGGTATCATATTAGAAATCCTATTATCAAAAAAAATCAAAAATCAAAAATTCTTTATTATGCCACAGTTACAAATTTCTTAACAAATAATGGGTTCTCCCCCGGTAAGTTCCAAAAATAGTTGCATGGTTCGTAGTTACGGTGATACACGCCGTTTCCGATCCAAAATTCATACATACATATAAAATAATACATAGTAAAAGCATATATACATATGTAAAATGTATAACTTCCGCGATAATATTAGTTTTAAACCGCGGGTATTCGATAATTGTGTCGATAAAATAATAAGAATCGAGAATTGAGAGCGAGTTTTCAGTCATGGAGTATTCTAATGTAAATTTCTCAATAGTTTTTAAAGACTAATGGTACTACGAGGCAGTGGTAATTTTTTTATTTAGTAAGGCATACCAACTTAGTACATAAAATTAATCTTATAATAATATTAAAAATGTAATAATATAATAATAATAAATAATATAATAATTATTAGTTTAATATATCATTTTAAACACCTTCGATTAATTATTTTAATCTTCCTAGTATCTGATTTGAACAATGGACATCAAATTTACATTTCCTGTACTATAAATGTCATAATTATGTCATGTATAATTTATGTATTATGTAGTAGAATGATAACATTTACATTCATAGTATATTGTGTGCTATTTTAATTATTTCCTATTTTGTTACTTCCATATTTTCTGTTCAGAATAATATTTATGTGAATCTTTACCTGCGATTTCCTCTTCTGGCATTTTGATGAATTTATTACATTGCATTGCTATCGTTGTATTGTTTTATAGAAAAAGTTTAAATAGCCAGTCTAAGTATGCACATTGCATAATAATACAGATGATTTTTTTATTTCATTTTTATGAAAAATGTATTTTAATTTAATTGAAGATTCGTGGTGGACTTGAGAAATCCCACAGTTTTGTCCTGCTGTAGGATTAGGAAGTATGAAAATATATTAGTCGTAGTCTAATTAATTCAACTGCAGCAAAACAAGTGTTAAGTAGAGAAAATATGAATGATGATGATGAAGGTGATGATAATGATTATGACAATAGTGATAAAGACAAATAGTTGATGAAAATATTAGCAGAAGACAATAAATGTGTCAGAATAATCTTAAAAAAATCAGCAATCTAGGAAAATAATTGAATAATGTATCTTCCTATTCTATTACGGTTTGTAAAAAGTCCAAAAGATGTACTGAGTACTTAATGTCAGAAAATAATAATAAATACATTGCCAACTCACCTCATACACAGTTACTTGATTCAATACTAGGTCGAACCAGGACAGTATAGAACTCAAAAACTGATAAATATACTGACATTTTTCTAAATATTCACGTAGATAATTTCGCACCCACATAGAACAAGCACTGCATATCACATAACTATTTGCCCTATGTGGGTATCGACCCTTTGGCTTAGCTACCAGCATCATTTACTAAAATACCTTTCAAGTAAACATCTGTTTATTTAGACTACAACAAAATAAAAAAATAACAATACGTAAACAAAATCGCAAGTGTGTAGTCAGCCGATTGTCAATATAAGCAACTGTCCGATTAGCCACCGGTCAGTCCGGCTCGAGTGTCGAATATCTTCGCTTGGCGCGTCAGAACAGACAGTAACAGATAGACAGTAACGGATAGGCAGTAACGGACAGACAGCAACATGGTGTCCAGAATATTGTGTTTCGCGATCGTCGTTGCCCTCGTCAATGGCGCTACTTGGCAAGGCTTCCTACCAGCTAAACCTCAGGAACTTGGTAAGTGAAATCAAATTGAGTTTTACATATCTTGGCAATATCAAAGACTTCGTGTGAAAGTTTAAGAGAAGATAGCAATAAAAAAGACGGGATAAAAAGTGTCTGCGTAACCTTCTATATATAGATTAGCAAATGAATATTTAGAATAGAAATTAATTTTTCATTTTCATTTTCAAATTTGTTTAAGTGTTGATACTCCGTTCTTTTGTATGTGAATAAACAAAAATAAATAAATAAGTTTTATTTAATTATCACGTGTTTTATCGTGATGCAGTTATACACAGACAGACATGATTGTTGATTTGGTTTCTATATCAAATAATAGTGAAACAAAATATTTTTTAAACATGTATACGTGTTTTTGTAATTCCCAAGTCTACGTTCATTTCAAACGAAATAATCATTATGATCTATTTGAAATAATGTTACATTTAAATTGGAGTCTGTTTTGATTTTGCTTAAAAGTTTTTTATTCAAAAATAACAAAGACTGTTTTTTACCTATATTACCTAACTTACGTGTATTATTTAGTCATGACCACAAACATTGAAACATTTATATAAATGTTTCAAAGTTTTTGTATCATAAATATATTTTAAAGTTTATTAATTATATACCCAAAGGAAAAGTCATACAACGTTAGTTTTTATAATGGATAAGATGTTCAATCTATTACATATATATATAAGACTTTGTATTATAAGACTTTGCATCACCTGTCAATCGTTTTGAGCTCTTTTTCTTCATAAGTCGGGATTACAATAGTGCTTTAGTATCTTCTGTGTTTTATGTTCGTGTATGCTAACATATGACTAAAAGATGGGAGATAAGAGTGAGAGAACTACTCGTTCTGTCGTTGATACCCTGGGAAGGCGATCGGCATTAGAGGTGCCACACCGTAGTATGATCGTAAAGGGTTGGGAAGATTTTTGAACACGGTTCAAGATGTCCTATAGGTGTCGTACTGGAAAATGTACGTTCTTCCAGAGATCCTGGTATATTCTAAAAAGAGAAAAATCCCACATAATAAGTTGATCTCCTACTTTAATAAGATTTTCCCCATGAGAAAAAGGTATGCAGTCATTTTAGTAAGGCTTCAAGTGATAAATGAACGGAAATTTAATTTTAACTTCCCAGTTGAACAACTATTTTACTATGCTATGCAAAAATTTTCATTACGAAGTCAACGCCGTGAAAATAATTAAAACAGAAAGTTTTTACACAAACGCTCATTTTGAAAAAAGATTTTTATTAAGTAATTAATATTAATTAGAAAATCAAAACATATTAATTTACATTTTAATCACAATAGTGAAAATCTAAACACTTTATTATAATGAAAGCCTAAACTGTGTCCAAGCGCCATGGTTCCAAGAATGCTAGCCGGATTCCCGCTTTGAATAGCAATCGCAATTCTCTTTGCGAGATATGAACCAGCCCTTGATTTTTTTGTTGTTGTTTGTTTTTACTTGACTGACTTGACTGTTTTTACTGACATTTTCACCTGTGACATTAATATTTAAATTTAATAACTTAGTAACATGCACTTATATAATTAAATAATTATATGATGAACGAAGGCGTGGGTAGCACAACTGCTACCCACCCACAACAAACAACTGCTACTCAACAGTAGCAGTTGTTTGTTGCTTAGTGCTGAGCTAATTAATAACAACTAATTAAAAACATAGCTAATATGTTGTTATATAACGGGTACTCACGATTAATGATTTTTGATTTTTAATTGCCGATATTTCGAACCAGTTGCGATTGATTCCGCGATAATATCAGTTTAAAATCGTATATAGCTAATATGACCATAAAAAGACCACAGATGATGATGATGGATGAGGATATTAGAGAGGAAAGAGAGAAAAGAGATCCTCTCTCTCTTTTTTTATATGAAAAGAGCCTACTCTTTCCTAATACGATACGTTTCCTAAAACGAGCAGGCAAATCACCTTATGTCAAGTAATCGCAGCCCGTAGACACAACCATAAACACGACTGAAATCCTATCTAGGCTCGAACGTAGATACGTTGTTGTTTCTGAGGACTAAGATAGTCGCCTCGCTTCAAAGTATCCGGAAACCGCATCTCTCCAACCGAAGCACAAGTGTGGCGACTTTCCGCTACTCGACAAGAGATGGCGCAACACGATCCTGAATCACGCTTTCGAAGTTTTCTAAATATCTTGCATATATACAAACTCCGAAATGAAACATTCGGAGCACGGCCGCTTCCCAGGCACTACAACTCGCCTGGAGGGAGATCTCCCTTTTGCTACACAAGTAATGCTTTACGGCGGACTATGTGGGCGGCGGTACCTCCCCGGTCGATCTATAGTTCTCCCACCTTGTAAAGGGGTAACAAGGAAATCCATTTGTCTAATGGACATCGTTGAACTTTTACATGAAAATAGGGATTATTATTCGTAATTCTCGTTCACGTCAAATAAATTTTTAAATCAAATAAGGAAATGGTTGTATCGTATTTACAGTTTCTGTTCACGATCGTTTGAAGGCTATTCCGTTATCGTTTGCCACTGTTTTGCAATGAACTTTGGTCTTCCACGTTAGAAACCTGGGTTCGAACCCAGAAGATATTCGTCAATATTTTTTTCATTTAATTAAAGTCTTTACACATTAAACAAATGTTACTTCCGCCTTCACATCTGTAAAATCCAGGATTCATATCGACTTTTTCATTTAATTAAAATCTTTTTTTATTTAACAGATGTTTCTTCCATCTTACCATCTGTAATATCGATTTAGAAAATTAGCCCCATTAGAAAGCAATCATAAATCTGTTTCATTTAATTAAAGCCTTTTTTTAACAAATCTTACTTCCGCCTTAACATCTGCAATATCGATTTAGAAAATGAGTCCCATTTGAAAGCAATCATAAATCCTTTGACCCTCTCGAAGACTAAGTTCGTATTTAATAGTTTTAACTCTATATAAGAGATGTTTAATTCAAACAGCTGTAAAGTGAATCCCTTGTCAATCATTATTTAATTTAAAAAAATCTGTTATGATGATAGGAAATAATCAAAATTTTAGCATTAAATGATTCTTGTTGCTCTAATAATCACATTAAGATACCTAATACCTGGATGTCATGCTCATAAAAGCAAACAAACAAACAGACACAAATGTAGATTCATCATTCAAATGTTACGACCAGGGATCGAACTCAGCACCTTCTGGGTGGCAGTGTAGTACCACTGCGTCACGCGCACATACATACATAATATTTACTTTGGGCATTCGACGCAAAACTTCAATCACATGAATGTGACATTTATTATCAATATTATTTTCATGTAACATAATATAGTGTTACAAATGCAGAAAAGATAAGAAAGGTTCAAATTTATCGATAACCCGAGTGTTTAATAAACTCAGCAATTTATTTATTAAAGTTTATGGTTAACTGAAACTCATGTAGGTAATCGACATAACCTAAATACGTGTATTTTGTGCTTTAAACTAGCGACCCAGCCCAGCTCCGCTCGCGTTATAGTTTATTTACTTACATTTTTTTCTTTCATATGTGCATCCAGTCATTACCTATTTGCAAAAACTGGAGAATTAGACAATGGACTGGACAATTAGAGACATATTTCGGACGACGATTGAGTTACTATACTGAATTTAACTATTTAATTTCTCGCCCAATTTACAATAAAAAAACTTATTTTGCACCAAAGCCTTCGTCAAGAATCATTCTAACTGTTGTTGAAAACTGTGAGAAAGTCCGTCCAGTACTTTTTAAGTTTATTACGAACAGACAGACAGACAAAGACGCGACAGAGGACTTTGGTTCATAATTTTTGGAGATTATTTTCAAAAAACTCAAAGTCAACCTTAAAAATTTCAATGTACCAATATTTACGGCTTTCAACGGAATAAAAAAGTACCGTAACATTGTACATTAACTGGATGAAAGATTACGGAACGAGATGAACCGAAGCGGTAAGATAAAGGATGATACAGCGCAGTAGATAATACGGTGAAAGGACGCATTTTAAAACGTAAATAAAACGATATGGTATGCAACAAGATGGTCAGAAACATACCAGGAAAAACGATATGTTTCGGAATGGGATGAAACGGAACGATACGCAAGAGGACGAAACGCAACGCAACAAGATAAAACTCTCTGGCACACGATAGAAGAAGACGGCATGGTACGCACCGGGACGAAACGGTACGGCTCGTAACAAGATAAAATATACCGGATATAACGGTATAGTACTGAACAGCATGAAACAGTATGGTAGAAAGCGCAAAAAATGTGTGGTATGCATATTATGTATAGTATAGATTGATATGGTATTTTTTGGAAAAGGATAAATCGGTACGGTCCACAACGAGATAAATTAATATGGATGAAACGAGATGATAAGAAATAGTAGAAAGGAAACTGGCAAAGGGTTTTCCTAGCGACGAATTGAATACGTAAGACTCACGACACATACATATAGAAACCACAAAACCACAAGTCGTCTCATTAATACAAGAATAGGTACAGAATGAGGAACTTTAATTCAATAGTTCCACTTTGTTTCAATAACAATGCAAAATTATTAAATGAAGCATAATTTTACTTGTGAAATGCTTTGTTGTCAATATATTACTTGGCATCGAAAAGCATAATTATCTTAAGCTCCGTTTACACTCTGCTATAGTCATTTAGGGTTTTTTACATGAGACGAGTAGCAAACGAGCATGCAAACTACCTTATGTTAAGTAGTTGCAGCCCATAGATCCACAAACACGACCGAAATCCTGTCTGAGCTCGAAAGTAGACATGTTGCTAGTCCTGAGGACTAAGATGGTCGTCTCGCTTCAAAGTGTAGCCGGCAACCGCATCTCTTCAACCGAAACACAAGTAATGCTTTACGGCGGTTTATGAGGACGGCGGTTGTACTTC
>DWON01006377.1:0-13921 GCA_018251015.1 Phocides pigmalion okeechobee
GGAGTAGCAACGTATCTACGTTCGAGCTCAGATAGGATTTCAGTCGTGTTTGTGGTTGTACGTGGATGTCTATGGGCAGTGACCATTTAACATCAGGTGGTATACATGCTTGTTTGCTGCTGTTCTCACATAAAAAAGCTGCAGCGACCACTTAACATTAGGTAGCCTTGAAGTGTTTTCACATGAAAAACGTAAAAAAAATAATTTCTTATTTATTTTTTACACTGTAATAAACAAATAAAACATTGAAATCAACAAATACATAATCAATAACAATAAATCAAATCAATTTCCATACGTTAGTTCCGTAAAAATGCGAAAATGGCTCGACCGATGATTATTTTGCTTCTCTCAATATTATGGTCCGAATGGATCATCCGTAAATATCACTTACTTTTGTTTGTATCAATATGTGGCAAATTGAGAAAAAAAGAAAATTGCGTAAAATCGAAAAGTCGTAAAACCGAAATTAGTAATTGTTTGTAACAGATGCAACTTAGGATTAACTTCAATTTAATCAAACTCATTTTAGGTCATACAAAGTTCACCGGATCATGTAGTATATAATAATATTGAAATACTTACAGGTATAGGTTGTGTAGGTGGCGGTAGGTGCACGGCCGTGAGCACGGGCGTACTCGACACCGGGCCATTTTCCACTACGTCTGCAACAATTGCACGGAACAAGAAAATATAACTAACGTGGTTATGGTTACTATAATTACTATGGAAAAAATAGCAGAAGCGCCCAAACTGCGTGTACTGTTTATTTGCAAGAACTGTTTATGATTTTATTTTTGTATGTACTTACTATTTTGTTTAATAAAGGCTGTGTGTAGAATATTTTTTGTTCTAAGTATGGTTCGAAGCATTATTATAAAGGTAGTTAATAGTATCAGGTATTTTATTATTTACGATATTAAACTAAAATTATCGCGGAATTTATACGTCTTAATGTACCGGGTACTTACATTAAAGATTATTTTTATTGACGATGTTTCGAACCAGTCGCATAGCTCGTGGTCACGGCTAAACTAGTGTCGCAAGTTGTTCAAAATATCGGCAAATAATAAATCAAAAAAGTTGTTCATCGTGAGTACCCGGTACAAAGTGAAATTTTATTATTGTTCAACTACTGGTAAACTTTCCATGCGTTTTAAAAGTTCAATGTAAAACTCCTCATACAGGATTTTGAAAAGCTTTGAAGAAAACCAAATTGCGAAGTTTCCACGCAAAGACTATAATTGTAATAAAATTTTCGGACGAGTCAAAAACGGTCATCCGATCCCAAGCTAGGCAAAGCCTGTAACTACAGTGATCAGACAACTGATAAATGTACACGTATAATTTTATATATATACTTAAATAGATAAAATTACATTTAAACACAGAACAAATACTTGTGCTCATCATACAAATATTTGTCCACAGTGGGAATCAAACGTAGCAGACAGTTACTAACCACTAGACCAAGTGGCCGGTCTAATCAAAAATCATAATTAGGTAAGAATGATTGGAAACACATTTTCTTATTTACAAATTTAGAATTTCAACTTACGATAAATTTGTTAACATAGAGTGCAGCGGGCAAATATATATCGACTAAGGATTGCGGGTGACGGCACTAAACTAGAGCTCTTTTCTATCCACCAAGATACGTCGACAAGTCACACAAATATTGCATTTTAGCATCAGTGTCGTAACGCAATGTCCGCCCCCAGTCTTGTAGCGCCGACGTAAAAACAGCAGTTTTGTACGGCGTAGGGAAAGCTTTAAACAAACACAATTTGACTTTTTTATGTTACAGGGGAAAACAAGCCAAGTATATTAAAACCATGCGTCACGTACTAGCAACAGTATCGACAGTGCATTCACATATTAACCCGTGTTATTGCAAGTGGGTATGACATACAAACATATTTATCTATATATAGAAGCGATCGTTAGTTCAACGTACGGTACACGAGGTTGACTCATACTAGTACTACAACGTAGAGTAAATTCGAACAGAGCGACTGATACGAAGCGTTTCATTCAGTGTAATCTCAATGAAACGTGTTGACGTTAATCTATAGTCATATCATGGACGATTTTTTGTAAATTTATTTTTTAACTAGCCACCCGGCCCAGCTTCGCTCGGGTCATCCCAGTCACTACCTAGTTGCAAAAACTAACAATTAGAAATATCTATTTCGAATGACGATTGAATTACAATTCACGCCCAATTTACAAAAAAAACTTCAACTTACTATGCGCCAAAACGTTCCTCAGGAATCACTCTACCAGTTGTTGAAAACTTTGAGAAAATCCGTCCAGTGCTTATTGAGTTTATCACGAAAATTTCGATTATCATTTGAGTATAGAACTGTTTAAAAGAAACAATCTCAAGATTAATTATCTTCGTGTAACTAGCGGTTACGTAACACACGCCAATCCAATATAGCTTTCTGAGGAATGAAATTTTCCGGCTCAATTGATCGTTAAAACCAATTACTTGATAAACTCATATGTTCTGAGACGATTTCAGCTCCAATCGCTCCCTTAATTTAAGATATTATTAAAAAATGACACTTATAAAGATAGAAAAATATGTGCATTGGAGTTTCTTTCCCCGCTTCTTCTCCAAAACGAAACACCTTACGAGTCGACCTTAGCTTATTGACGTTCAAAGAAACTTATTTTAACGAAATAGTTCGAATAAAATTATTTTTATATGGTCGAGTGCTTACATTATAATTAAATCACGAATTCTCTTAAAAACAAAATTATACATGTATGTTATTCTAATGGATAATATACTCGAACGTAGATACGTTGCTACTCCTGAGGATTAAAATGGCTACGCTTTAAAGTGTAGCCGACAACCGCACTTCTCCAACCGAACCGGAAATAATGCTTTACGGCAGGTTATGAGGGCGGTTGGAGGTCGTATGTGGATGTGCCTGGATTACATCGGCTACTTAACACCAGATGGCCTGCATGCCTGTTACCTACTCTTCTCATATAAAAAACAAATCCAGCAATAAGCTAGATTAGCCTCTGTCTAGTATCATCTGTGTCTACGTAGGCGTGTCATTGACATTGAATCACGGATTAATGCCTGACTAAGACGAAACAGTTTACAGTTTATTTATAAATCGAATTGTGCATTAATTAATTGCGATTTATTGATTTACAGATGATAATTGATGATCATCCATTCTGGGTAAACATAATGTAGTTATATTTTTAAAAGAATTTGTATTTTAAAGGTGAATTTGAATTTTAAAGGCAAGGATTCCACTAGTTTTAAACTAGTCTGGACAGGAGTCCGCTTTCCCAAAATGAACTGATTTTTCAGACTTCCATGGTCAAATACTTTAAAAATCCTATTTCAATTTTTTTCTTATTTTCCGCAATAATTACCAATTTTATAACTTAGCGGTTGGTTAAGTGAGTAAACTTGACATTTTTGTCATTTCCTACTAAAAATCCGAAAGGAACGAACGAATACGAAAATTTCTACTAAAATATTAGTGATTCTTTTAACAATTGGGTACACGTAACAACATTACATATATTTTATATAGTATTTTGAAAGTTTCTATGTAATATGAATTTGTGTTCATTAATACAAGTCGATTTTTAGACCTCGTCGTTCACCGTCCACCGTCATCGTCCACCCCCAAAATCAGTTTTTTTTTATTATTTCGTACCCTGTGGAATAGATTTCGACCACTTGGGAGTCCTTCGTTTAGGATAATCGTTGCTACTTTGAGCCAAGTCTTTGGATACAAAGATAAACAGTGAAATATCATTGCAGATAAATAAAATAGTACTTACTACCAGAGAAATAGCATTAATATTTTCATAGGTAGCATGGCATTCTACGACAAAAAAAAATTAAGTATTATTTTATGAAACTAGGTACTGCCTGCGATTTCATTCACGTGGGCTTAATTTTTTTGATTAAAAAAGTTGTAATAGCAAAAAGTGTTTTTTAATTTTATTTATTTTTAATTTTAATAATTAAATAAAAATAAAGAGAATTAGAATAAAACGAAAATTAAACGTTAAATGAAGTCTATTGCAATTCATTTTTAAAAACCGCACTTCTGTTTCTGATATTGGCACGCACAAATGCAGTCACAATTTCTAACGAGATTATTTTTTTATTTTTTGGGTCCTACTGCGTTAATAAAGGCCCCTAATAATTATTTTGATCATTTATCTTTCATGTTTAGACATCGCTTACAATTAATTGTTCTATAGAAGATTATTTGAAATTTAAATAGTATGATTTTTGTACATAACACCAAAAATAGTAATGATATTTATAGTAATAATATTTCTTTTATAATTAACATACATGCGATTTTTTCACATATTCTTAATTTTCTTAAAATCTTTATTATTGCAAAGGTGCGATATTGCTAAAGGGTGTTTTGTATGTGATTTCCTATTTAACAATTATAATAATTAAAATCCGATCTTCCGATGAATGATCGAGATATATCCGTCGCACGTCAACGCACTATGCACTGCCACATCACAGCCCACGTGACCGAAGCCCGGGACAAATCGCTACCATTTCCGACGATGTACCTAATTAAAATTTTCACTTAAATCCAGTTGAGTAAGTTGTTTTTAAATTGCATAACCCTGAACGTAATTAACGTACAACCGTGAATTTACTACGCATCAGCAACGCACAACGCACAACGTACAACGTTAAACGTTAACGTACCGCGTCACACACCGCCGCGGTAACACTTCAAACACATGCACACCGCACACAGCTTTACCATCGTCCATATTTATCCGGCATTCGCGGGAGAAAGCATTGTTTTCTTATGATTACTTGTTATTTTTTTAGATTTCTGTTGTTGTTTAGCTCGACACGTCTCGGCAGCGACTGAGTGGACGCTGTGCCGCTGTGTCATCGTTGGGTGAATGCCAAGGAGTGGCTCGCTCGACGTTCGCTACGAATGTTGGCGCGCGGCCAACGGAGGTTAATCGCGGTGGGCGTCTGTCGCTCCATTCACGCAGATAAGCCGCTTGTTTTGTAAACAAACCCCCGTACGATAAACGCGTTGTTTTCTTTTCACGTGAAGCATCTATTGGCGCGCCGTCGGTAAGAGATACGTGTGGCGTGACAGCAAATGGCATGACGCTGTGTTATGCTGTCACGCTTGTACCTTGCTCAACTCTCTATTCGTTTTTATCTATGGCGCATTGGGTAAGACTTGTATGACATGACAGCAAATAGAATGACACTTTGTTATATCGTGACGCGCCGACATCGGTACAACTCTCTGCTGTTTATTTATCTTTTATCATATTTATATTATAAATATATTATTATAATAAGAAAAATAAGGCAAATAAATTTATGTTATGAACGAAACAATATATTATTAAATTTTATTATTAAGTTAAAAAATAAATACATGTGTATATATTTAAAAATCTAGTTTTTCCTACTTCATGTCCCTTCCAAATTTTCCGTTAGGTTTTAAATCTCTAGCAAGTAATTCTTAACAGGCTTCATCGCTTCTACATCCGGTAGATATTTGTGTATATAACACATGAGTCAAGAGATGCGTGTTTTTGTGCATGAGTGCGTGTGTGAAATTGTTTTAATTTTACATTTATATTCACTTCAAGGCTAGAACTGCGGTTCGTCCGAGTACCACAACCACCCTCATAATCCGACGCTAAGTATTACTTGTGTTCCGCTTGGAAACGAAGGGTTGCCAGCTACCCTTATAGAAATGAACATCTTAGTTCTCAGGGGTAGCAACGCACGTATGCACGATATCATGTAATACTTTAGTCTTATATGATGTTAGACACGGAATCCATGGACTGCTGAGTTGATATAACATTGACTGCGGCGTCCATATATTGCATCGAGTCAGCGTTGCGGGAGGCGGCTATAAGCTGGAGCTGTATTCTTTAGATTGAAGATGCGCTGACAATTCATTGAAATAATGTATTTTTTAGCATCTGTATAGCATCTACGAATATACAGATGTAATGTCCGCCCGTATATACAGATACAGATATATATATACAGGTACAGAATAATACAGATACAATATAATACAGATGTAATTGTAACGAAATGTCTTCAAGCGTGTGTTCAAGCCACAAGCATATTGCGCAGGGAAAGTGTTAACATAAGATGAACCTACACGCTCGTTTGGTATTTAAAAAAACTAAACACTCGGAAGACTTTTCGTTACAATTTTTATTATATAACTGGAAACGCAATAAAATATAGTACATTTGACTGCATTATTCAGGAAGTCACGTTACATCGTCTCAGTCACGATCATCGTGCACATAAATCTACCGCTCATTAACACATCTCATGTGACCGAATCGTTGTGTGCGGAGCCGTACCGTAGTTCTATTACGTTTATGGTCTGATTACGACAAAACGTGACATGTAATATTTACGAAATAAAAGTTATGTTTGAACACTTATTGTGTTTATAACGTGGAAAATTGCAGTATATTTTTGTCTATTTACGACTATAGTGTAACATTTCGTGGTATGCTGTTTTCTGCTTTTTTAAACGCGATTATTTGAATAGTTGCATTATTAGTAAACCTTAAACACGCTGTAACAGTATTTCGCGCTCGCTGTATTTGAAGTTTTAATCGATCAACGGTTTTAAAATCGTCTGCGACTGAAGAGGAAATTGAGGTCTCTCCGATCCGAATCCGCAGATCTAAAGACCCAATGGTCTTTACGGATACGGATACGAAGAATACGGTTCAATGAACCGTAAAAACCGAAACCACGCGCATTCCAATCATTGTTTTTAACCAAATTAAAAAAAATATATATTTGTTTCTTATCGCATACTTCTGTCATATATTAAACGATTTGGAAAATTATTTTAATGTCTAAGGGCATACTTCTAAGGTTTGGTGAAATGAATGATGAAAATTGTATTAGATTAATTCTAAATTATAATTGAACTAGCAATCCACCCCGGCTCTGCACGGTTGCATTAACAACATCACATTACATGTCTTTTAAATTCTCGGCTTTTTTTAAATATTATATGTATATATTATACTTATAACTCTTTTCCTTGAATCACTGTCTATTGAAACCGCATTAAAATCAGTAATTTGAAAGGTTTTATATCACAATGAAACGATGCATCTATAAATATACAGATACAAATAATATTCAATTTGACAGAAATCGCAGTAGAGGAAGGGATGAAACAATGTGTACTCACCGAGCGCGTTGTGCACGAGGGCGTGCGGCGGGCTCGGCGCGGGCGGCTTGCTGGGCGTGCTGGCGCCGCGCGCCGACGCGCCGCTGCTCGCGCTGCGGCACACAACACATGCTCACGCGCACCCGCCCGCCGCGGGCCACAAGCCACCGGCCCCGCCCCGTCCCCACTGGCGCGCCGCCGTCCACGTCACTTCGCACCGGTCAAGTCCGACTTGTGGCCGCGATTACGGATTGTGGCCGCGTCGGTCGAATTCGACTTGCAACACGCAATCGACATCCCACCGGTCCAATAAAACTTGTACGTCGCAATTGTCGAGGCGCAAGTCGAATGTGACTTAAATTACGCGATTTACGTCCTATCGGTCAAATGCGACTTGTAGCCACAATTAGTTTGGCGTCGATCGAATTCGACTTACACGACGTCGATCAATCGCAAAAGTCGAATCGATACGTCGCGGTCGAAATTGCATCGGTCAAGCACGACTTGTACAACGCAATTAACGTCGCGCAGGTCGAATGCTACTTATACGTTATAACGTACGTCACACCAATCGAATACGACTTGAACGTCGCAATTAACGTCCCGGGTCGCACTTTCAAGTGGAAGAATTTTAAGTCTCAGTGTTTGGTGTTTGTATCTATAACTCCCATAATGCAAAAGATTATATATTTTTCTTTATTGATAAATTACAGCTTTCTCTGCAGCATTTTTCTCCATAAATCGTATTTTCAGTTGTTAAATAACTAAACGCAAGCATATTTTTGAAACGTAACCGATGAGTTTCCATTACACATATCACAATTAATTCTTATAACATTCCGATACAATCAAAAATTTTCGTAGCTCAACAGAGTAAGTGATGTTAATATAAATTTCGCACACAAAAACAAATTCTCCATTGAAAATTGAACCCGAGACGATTAACAAAACGTGCGACACTACGGGCATATTTTCATCATGCTTTTAAGCATGACTAAATAATATTTGAGCAAAAATTGTAAGATGGAAACATTCGACCGTTAATTTCAAAACATTTAACCGGATCTGGACGATGCCAGCAATGGACTTTGACCGGCGCTACAGTGGGGATAGATTCTACTTTGGTTTCGTTAAAGGTATTCACGTTTGTAATCTTATTTTTATAATATCAATGTAATTCAAAAATAAAAATTCAATATTCAAATTTACAAATCTGAGCATAATTTTTTCCTAGTCGTACATTTTAACGAAACCAGTTTAAACAAAGGTTTCTCTATATATCACACTGGTGTAAAGATGAAACCTTTGGCCTGATGGCTTGTATTTCATTTTTGGTGTATATTTGGTGGACTTAACCTCGAAACGAAAACGCTAATAATCCATAAATTGCATAAATATAGCTTATTACAATTAGTACAAGTTAGCATATTTAGTTAGCAGAATACATTTAATACATGTTTTACTGCTATTGGAACATTTACTCAAATTATATTTAATGAATATTTTTGACATATCAAACTCATACTTAATAAAAGTTAACATGAAATGGTCCTTCGAGTCGGATAAAAAAAGTAAAATCTGTGGTATATATTCAAATAATCTTTCTAAACTCGTGTAGATACAAAATTTGAACTAAACGCACAGATAGATCTTAACGCAAAATTTCGAGATTAAGCCATAGAAAACATTGACAATGATGATGACAGATGAGCATGCAATGAAATGAGAATAAAAAGAAAAGCAGAAGTAATGTCTCACTCGTTATTCTCATTTGAAATTTCCTTTTGAGTTTACTACTGAGCGGGACTGAGAACAGGATCTTATACATATACTTGCGATCATGCTATAGACTCACAACATTATGTCAGTTTGTTAAACAAGTAAACATGTTGATATTAATTCAAAGTAATATAAGAACATTGTTCTCAGCGGGACGGAAGTAACAAAATAAAAAAAGAAATGGGACTTTTATACAACGCCGGCCCTATTCGCTATTTTCAATATATTACTTGTAATATTTACTATGAAATATATACAAGACAGTTGATCTGAACATAATAACAAGAATTTGAATTATATTTTTGAATCGATTGAGTACTGGGGTTTACATAAATATATGAGTAACATTTCTATCAAAAAATAATGTTTTGTTGAGATAACATTTACAGTTATAAAATCAGAATATTGCAAGATTGTTAAATATTATTATTTAATATGAAAACCGGTTAACAACCTTATTTACTTAAGGGATTATATTATGGGCTTCTAATTGAACAAAACATTACATAGTTACCGGTAAATAAATACTTGTATAATGGGATTTTTTATTTTTTGTTTGTTATTATCTGTTACAATACAAATAAAATTAAATTTATACTTGGGTCAATCCATACAAATCCCACAACCCAGTGGCAACTACGCCGCAGTTACACCCGACAAATAAAAAAAAAATCGAAAAAAAAATAGCTGTAGAGCCGGCGTGTCGAATACAAACAGTCATATCGGGACTGACCTATTGACGGATGCGGCGGAGTTATTGAGCAAGGAACTAACGTTAGACGGGCTACTACTGACCACGCCGCAGGTCACCGCGCGCAGCGGCAGCGGTTTGACCGGCTGAAACACAACGGCACATCGTCAGCGTCACAACATACGAGCGGTTGGTTTTAGGTTGCCACTTCATACTCTATGCCTATATTTCATTGTAACGTATTTACATACACTTAACGAATGTCGAGGGTAATGTAAAATCAGTACATCGGCTTTGAGCGCCCTGTTTCATATCTTTTATGTGAGGAGACTAACAAACGAGCTTAACGCTTCGACAGCGGTTCATATATTAGATCGGGTCAGAGTTGCGGGAGGCGGCACTAAACTGGAGCTTATTTTTCTAGACTGGAGGTGCGCCGATAACGAGACGCAAACGCGTTGCACCATGTAATGCAAAGCAGTGTTGTACGCTGCAGGGAAAGTGTTAACTAGTCGTCACAGTGAACATCCACGTACAACCTCAAACAATCAAGTGGCATCTGAGTTCGTACGTATGCATCAACGTACGAACTCACGACATCGTACGTAGATGCATCGCTACGCCTAAGCACTGAGATGGTCATTTCTTTAGTAAATGTAAAATCGCATCTCTTAAACTGAATCAAAAGTTGTTTCACAGCGGATTATGAAGGTACAGCACCTCCCCAATCGAACTTTATTTCTACCTCCTATCTAAACTATAAACAATTCAACCCTACAATAATCTAGTCCGTATCTAATAAACGACTGAACTGTTTCTTCTGTGACACAAAACGATTGTTAATTACTGCCAATACATTAATAACTTTTAAATAGATATTTCGAAAGTAACGTACAAAATGAAAATTCAATTACATTGTTTTCAATATGTTATCATTAAAAAAGTCTCCTTTAAACAAATATCACTTCAATTTTAATGGTACTTTGAACAAGCTCAGAAAAACTACAATAACTAATAATTTTTCAAGTTATTGAAAATTCGCTCGTTGCAAATTATTTTTTACAATTTATATTAGTTTTAATAAAGTAGATAAGGCATACAGGATAGTATTAAGTTAAAAAAAATATTAGAATCTAATGACACCTAACATGCAGTTTTTGTTGGGAAATATTCAATTATCGCCTACAAGGAGAGTAGAGATTGATATAAAAAATCCAGTATTTGCAACCCACAACCTAAAACTAACCGCGGTGGCAATAAAAATAATCGACAAGAATAATAATAATAAAAAAAAAGATTCCAAATCAATACTCCACAAACTACAACTTTACCATTGACAGAATAAAATTGAAGTTAATGATGAATACAGAGAGGTGTAATGTTATGCGGGGGCGCGGGGGGCGGGCGGTACTCACTTTCGTTATCATTTCGTCTTTTTTCTTTTTGTCGACGTCTATTGAGTCTGTGGAGTGATTGTGTGCATCTAGCGCTGGCGACATGATTGGACTTGTTCCTGAAAAGACGATATAACTGTTATTAATCTAAATATTAATAACTATTACAGTAGTAGAAATAGCAGTTTTTAAGCTCTATTTCATACAGATCATTGAATGGACACATTTGTAACACTTTCACCGCTGCGTTCGTCTATTACATCGAGTCAGTGTTGCAGGAGGTGGCACTAAAATGGAGCCGTTTCCTCTAGACTGAAGTATCACTCTGGATTTGGACAACGGGTGTGTACAAGGCGTATACGCGTTACGTCAAATAATACACCGTAGTGTATACTCCGCAGTGAAAATGTTAATATATTATATGATCGGTCGCATACATTGTATTTATAAAATTCGTTTAAAATATGGGCACAAAAAGAATGTATTAAAAAGTAGCACACAAGCATTACAGTTAACGTGAAGTATATATGAAGGGTGTCACCTGAGAGCATGCTGGTGGGCGAGCCGGGCGAGTCGTTGCTGTTGTTGCTGTCGGTGGTGGCGGAGGAGGGCAGGCCGACGCCGCTCAGCTCGATCTCGTCCAGCCCGTTGATGTCGTCGTATATCGTGTCGTTGTCCTCGTAGCCGGGCTCCAGGGACGACACTATGTAGTACTCTACGTCCTCCTTTATTCTCTTTATCTGCGGAAAGTACAACTTTTTCATTTGTATGGACAACTGTAAGTGTTCGGAGCAAACGGGACGCGTATGTATCTTATTCAAAGTAAATAATGCAACATCTTTTTGGTTATTTTGAGGTGTTTAACGATATGTATATAATATAAATTCATCTATTAAGGGATGGTTAAATAAACAAATATCTAGTAATTGATTGTACTTACATTGCCAATATGGTTCGACTGTACGGTTGCGTAAAAATAAACGTAAGAAAAACATTCTCATATAGTCACTCAATTATTTTTACACGATAAGTGCAAGTAAGCCCAAGAAACAACATTAATTATACTATTAATAACATTTTCAAATTAAACAAACTAAGTATTAAAAATTAAAAAAGTCACTAATAAAATCAACATACAAAATTCAAGAGCTGTGTGATAAGACACAAAAATATCTGCAATAATAATATGTTTACATTTATGCAACTTGTTAAATTAACAAAATCATATTTAAATAGTCATAACATCAACATTAAGCTTCAAGGAAACAAGAGACCGTTGACCCAAGCCAGTTTGCTTGCTTTGAAGCTTATCATAGCTATGAGGCTTTAAGTTGACAAGACTGACCCCAGCCCTCACAAAAACACAGCATTTTTTATATCGCCCATAGCTACTACGCTTGAAGAGACAAAACTAATTGAACCCCAAACCCAAACAAAGCTGTTGCATTACATCGATGTTATTTAGCATATATTTGGTGCCTACCTGTTCCACTTCAACCGACATGTTGTCGAGCATCCGTAGGAGTGTCTCGAGTTTCTTTATGTGGAACCTGTGTTTCTCCAGCTTGAGCTTTAGCTCCTCCATCCGGTCCTGCTTCTCCTTGTCCAACCGCTTTTTCTTACCCACTAACAGTGACTCCACTTCTGACTCGAATAAGTCGATCTGTAATTGGAGCGAAAATTGTTCTTTATATTACTAGTTACAATAAACTACACACAAGCACTTACAAATGTAGTGAGTTACAAAAGAACTTTTGATGACCTCTTCCCAATATTACATTTATTTAGATTTAGATAACTTCTGTTCTATTTGGGACTGGATGTGGTTGTCCATGGGCTGCAGTGACCACTTAACACCAGGTGGCCTGCATGTCCGTTTCTTACTCTTTCGCAATGAAAAAAAAATTGATAGTATGCTCAATTTGACACCTTCCAATCATTCGTACCAATACTTAAATATAAAAAAGATCAAAGATCAATTGCGTATATTGACTTGAACACGAAATAAATGATAAACAAAGTGCAAAAGTTCATCAAATGCTTAAATCGCATTTATGTATAATAAGAACACACACACGACATTTTTATTGAAAAAAAAAAACATTCTGCAGTGTCTGTTATGCAAGTATTAATAGAGAAAATGTTTACTCAGACGCGATTCATCTTTTAACTATGGTTCAAAGTAAAAAAAAGAAACAGGTTGCATCTTGTAACACCCTTTTATTTGTATGGGACCTAAACAATTATCAACCTTTTCACAGCACCTTTATGATCGCACAATGGGTAAACGCAAGTGAATCAAAGCAAAAAATTGCCCTCTATTGTTATACAGTTAAATTTTACTGGCGGCTGATTGGTCTTACGAGTTCGCGTTACCAGCACAATCATTTAAGACTATTAACGTAATTGATAATGCTCTACCTACGTTGTATCAATCTTAAGATGCGCGCCGGATTGAGTGGCTACTCATGCAAAAATATTGTCACTAAAGGTGCATCCATACTACCGAATTGTATAAATATTTCTTTTTCCACCCGGTTATAAGTCGAAATTTCGGTTTTATTAATATGTATATGGGTGCGTAAACATTTTTTTATTATGAAAGAGTAAGAAACGGGCATGCAGGCGTCCTGATGTTAAGTGGTCACTTCAGGCCATGGACAACCATGTCTAATCTCAAATAGAACAGAACTTCTATTTAAGGATGGACGCGAATGCGTTCCTACTCTTGAGGACTAAGATGGTCGCATCCAATAATGCGTATCCGGCAACCACACCTCCCCAACCGAAACACAATACATGAAGAACATGTCGCTTTACGGCGGGTTATGAGGGTG
>DWON01006378.1:0-13920 GCA_018251015.1 Phocides pigmalion okeechobee
AAAGTATTTTGACCGTCAGTAAACCGTTCTATACCTATTTTACAAGAATTGATTCAAATCACTAAGTCTTTCCCTTGTACGTGCGTTCGCGAGTGTGTATTATTGTGTGTGAGTTTGGGTGTGTGTGTGTGTGTGTGTGCATGTGAGCACATGCGCGTGTATGTATGTGTGTCAGGTGGAAATTTTGTTTTGACATCTTTTATATATCTAACTCACATATAAACGTAAGTTACAACCATGTACGGACAGCGATTACAAATTATTTTTAACAAATAGCGATTACAAATTATAATTATTTGTATAAAAATAAATAATAAACAAATATGCCTAAGAATAGTATATAAAATTCCCACTTATAGGATTAAACCGTAATATATTCAAATGGAATGCACTTCGCGGGAATATTCCCGAGCCGAATTTAAATCCGGATCAAACTGGTTCCATTTGCGTTTAACTTCGAGTAACCAATATTAGGTAAGTGTTATAGTAGCAACTTAAATGTATTTTATTTTTATTTTTATTATGAAGGAGTAAGAAATGGGCACGCAGGCTGATGTTAAGTGGTCACTGCAGCCTTGGACAACCACGTCCAATCCTAAATAGAATAGAAGCTCTATTTAAGGATGGACGCGGATGCGTACCTACTCTCGAGGACTAAGATGGTCTCCTATAATAATGTGTGTCGATCAACCACACCTCTCCAACCGAAATGCAATACATGGAGAACATGTTGTTTTACGGCAGTTTATGAGGATGGCGGTGGTACCATCTGGGCGAGCTCTAACGGCTATACCACCTTTAAGAAATATTTATATTCGATAAGCAATAAAATAATATCGATTACCATTATCGATAATCGCTTATTGATAAAATAGCCGAATCGAATCGAATTATTAAATCAAATCTATTGGATTTAAATGATTATAAAGAATAAAAAATAATGAAATTGATTTATGATTGATTGAGAAGAGTAGCAAAGGAGCATGCAGACCACCTGATGTTAAATAGTGGCAGCCCATAGACATACACGTATAACCACAAACACAGCTGAAATTCTCTCTGAGCTCGAACGTAGGTGCGTTGCTACTCCAGATGAATAAGATAGAAAGAAAACTAATTATTTACGGCAGATTATGACGGCAGCGGTGGTAGGTACCGGGAAGGTTCCCGGTCGAACTATAGTTCTCCCACCTTTAAGAAGCAGGACACTAAAGTGGAATAGTAAAGGGATAAAGATGATGTACGCCCTTTACTACAAAATAAGCCCTGTATTTTCGCGCACTAAACTTTGCAGTATTCGTGATTCACATAAACTTTTTGATTTATAATTGTAGGGATTGAGATTGACAAATTTTATTGTCCTTTATTTGAACACCTACTGTTTGAAAGAAAGAACTGTTTCCATTTTAATTAAAAAGCTTCAAATTAAATTTTAAAACATTCTTCCGAACAAGCGATTACAGTAAACAATGGCGCTTTTGCCGTAGCTCTCAAAATTCGTTGCGATTTCTTTTTTATTTTGAATTCATTTACCGAAATAGGAAATATTTTGTAAAGGTAGTAGGAACTACAGCTCGACCGGGGAGGTACCACTGCCCTCCTTATATTCCGCCGTAGAGCCGAGAGGTGCGGTTGCCGGCTACACTTTAAAGCAAGGCGACCATCTTAGTACTGAGGAGTAGCAAAGCATCTACGTTCGAGCTCAGATTGGATTTCGATCGTGTTTGTGGTTGTACGTAGATGTCTATGGCTTGCGACAACTTAACATCAGGTGGTTTACCTGCTCGTTTGCTACTCTTTTCACATAATAATTTACTATTTTAAGTAGCGAACGAGCGTGTCGTCTGATGTTAAATGCCCTCTGCAGCCCATCAAACAAGACTAAAGTCTATAGTTAACTATATTAACTAACTAAGATTCGTAGTACATAGATGCGTTGATATTAGTCTATATTAACTAAACTAAGATTCGTAGTACATAGATGCGTTGATATTCCTGAGGACTGAGATGGTCGTTTCATTTGTAAGAATGTCCACAACCACTCGTCTCCAACCGAAAAACCAGTAACACGGTATGGCTAGTTATGAAGGCGGCGGAGGTACCATAGATTGATACTTGTACCTATAGACAGCCAGACAGATGGACAGACTGACAATCAGGCGGATGGACAGACAGATAGACGGATAGTCAGTCAGACAGATGGAAAGTCACACAGACGGAAATATGGATAAACAGAATGACGGAGAGGCAAAAAGTCAGATCAACGGAAAGAAGGACCGACGGAGCGACGAATAGACAGACAGATGGAAAGACAGTTAGTCGGACACGCTGTCAGACAAATGAATACACGAACAAACGGTCAGAAAGAAACATAGATAGAAAGACAGATAGACGAACTGTCAGACAAACGGGTTGACAGACACACAGACAAACAAAAAGAGATAAAATTAGATATGGGCAGAAATACAACTGGACAATCATTCTCTCTTTTGAAGTATGGAACTTTAAAATTGGAATTTCATTTCTACCTAGAGTCAGAAAGAAATGTCCACAAGAGACTGAGTATTTAACCTCAGGTGTTCCATTGCATATAAAAACGTAGTAAAATGATAAATTATTCACTCCACGCTTGAAAAGCGTAAAAGTTCCAGGGAACTCACAAATGCCGAGTCAAAAGTATTGGCAAAAAGATTAGGGGAATGAATAAGGGACGTTTCGGAAAGTTGAAACGGAACGGAGCCGGTTTGATCCGGATTTGAATAACTTAATAGTCTTATGATCTTACGTTTTATAAATATTACATCATTTGTTTTTTTAATAGTAACTTCGTTCACATGAGTTCAGATTACCGGATTTTTAACACGTTTTTTTAGCTTCGGTTGTATGTACATATGTATATATGTATGTATGTACATATATATGTATGTATATATGTAACGGATTCTTTGAGCTTAATTTTCATCAACACACGTATCAAGGACCGAGGAAATGCAACAAAATGAAAAAAAACAAATAGTTAAAAAAAAACTTATTTATCTTTTTTTTAGTTTTTTTTTTTTATAAAAGCGTGTTTTTTAATTTTTTTATCTATTATTATTTTCAACGTGCTTGTTTTAATGTGCTTGTTCAACCAGCTAAGTTCTCATGTACTCTCACCTACCGGTTATTCACGATTAACGAT
Source organism: Phocides pigmalion okeechobee (assembly GCA_018251015.1). Taxonomy (NCBI): domain Eukaryota; kingdom Metazoa; phylum Arthropoda; class Insecta; order Lepidoptera; family Hesperiidae; genus Phocides; species Phocides pigmalion. The sequence continues at coordinate 3,182 of DWON01006378.1, forward strand.
TTTTAATTGACGATATTATAAATCAGTTGCATGGCTCGTGGTCACGGCTAAATAACTAAAACACCGCAAGCCGTATATCCATAACCATAAGTCATGCAATTGGTTCGAAATAACGGTAGTTAAAAATCGTTAATCGTGAGTACCCGGTACATAGTAAAATCAACAATTGTATAATTATACTAGCAGAGCCGGCGAACTCGAACCTTAAAATTAAAACAATATGTCTTAGTTCAATAACGGTTCAATGATATTAAAATGCGTCTTAAGTTCTGTTCGTTTCAGACACACGTTTCAATTCATTGTGTCCTTGTAGCGCGGGACCAGAATAGCGCTAAGGTATCTGTCTCCTGCCTGTCGTAAATGGCGACTAATAGGAGGACGCCTGCCGAGACTTGGCACCTGGCTCTTGGAAAGGGTTCAGGTGTCTCGAAGCAATCCCTGCCTTCATGGAGAATAAGAGAGCGAAGGCCGTAGCGTCAGAACGATCACCGCTCCCGCTTTGACAGGGAGGACAGGTGAAAGTCCATCATCATCATCGATCCGCTATCATTCCGGAAGCTCCACATTAACGCTGCCCCGCAACCACAGTACGGATGTCTGACCTGCGATGTGAAGCCAGCCCATCGGGACTGCACGCTAACACGTGTCAGACCGGTTACCCCTGCGAAACAGTGAATGTCAAAATTTGAACGCTGAATTTGATTTGAGATTTACGATTTAGTTCTGGGTCTGGGTGTTTTACTGTCTTTATATGTGTCACAGCATCCACGATACAAGGAATCCCAATGTGAGTCTACAAGGGTAGCGTTCGTTTGAATATTTGTATCAAACGTTAATAAATCAAACATTGCCTTGTTTAGAAACCGCTCCAAAGTTTTGTTTAAACAATCTCACTGAGAATGTTTAAACTGTCCAAATAAGCTGTGACGTTGTTTGAACAAGAACTGCAGCGTCTGTAAATAAGTGGACCTGGACTGAAGGGTTCCAATCAGAGAGTGGTTGTACTGTTGGTTCTCGAAGGAAAATCGTAGTTTATGTCGTGAGTTCTTTTCGAGTTTGTGAGACTTTCGGTTCGTGTTTCGACCATGCGTGGCATTACATATAGTTCAGGGGTTTAACCTTTAAGATGGAAGAGCCAAAATTGTCAACTTGCTAATTTTCCGATGAGAGGTTGCTGGCTACACTTAAATGCATGGCCTTTATTTTAATCATTAGGATTACTAACAGATCTATGTTCCCCGGATAGGACTTATATCGCCTTTGATTTGGTATGTAGATGTCCAGGCTGAAGCGACAGCATAAATTAGGTAGCCTGCATACTCTTTTGGTATTGTTCTCGCAGAAAAAAGATGTAGCGGATGTGGCTACTCATCTTACATAAATAAGTGGCGATCGTGGTCTCGGCATCGAACGAGGATTTTGTAGCTTCAAAACCTAACTTACTTTTTCCTATTAGGTCACATTTCGTCGGTTTGTAATATGAATGCCAGCCGTAATAAAGACGAAACAAAAGTACACTGAATCTCTTTTTCATTCTCACACACCTCTTTATAATTATGGAACTTCGGAATTGAGATTGATTGTCAAAATGGGGACATTATGGACACATTTTATGGACTAAAAAGAGATTTTTTCTTTAAAATTACACAGTACATATGTAAAGAGAATAATATCAACATTAGTATATCGTCCCTTTGAGACAATAGTTTGTAGGACATTTCAGGATATACAGTTTTCCATATTTTTTAAATGTGATTATTTCGTGTAATTTGTTTGAAAACTTATACAGTACATTAAATGTTGCAATATTGATTGACATGTACGTACTATAACAGTATTACGTCATCTGCGTTACATTTAAAATCGATCATAAGTTTAAAATCGTGTAGAAAAATCGAAGTCGTGTGTAATCTACATTTTGACTATTTACTTGTTTTTTTAATTAATACATTGTTTTGGTTCTCTTTCGTGTATAAACACACCCTGTTTTGATTTTTTAAACATATTTGCCACGTACATTAGAATTTTATTAAATGTATAAATATAGATGTAGATATTTTGAAAATAAAGAAAAACAAAAACGATACTACCTAAATAACATAAGCAGAGTAAACGTTATAATTAGTTCTTACGATACAGGGTACTTTTGTAAGGTTTTTCTCCTGAAACAAAAAAGCCGAATGGAACCACGAAGCGCAGTAGACCTACTGATTTTATAGCCTGAGCTTACATAGAGTTTCCTTAGTAATCTGTTTTCAATATTTGCGAGTGTCATCTGTTTGTGTTCGTTCCTAATTCTGCGGTTGCGGCATTATCATTATTTATGAGAGCTTTGCTCGCTTCTTGTGCTATTTGATATTCTTATTAACTTAATGAATTGGTTTGCCGAAAGTGGAGTGCTTAACTTATTTTAAGACGTTCATGATTTTTATCAAAGTGGTCAGTTTCTTGATTTTTTATCAATTAATAAGTAATTAGGTATTTTAAGTGGTTATTTCGTAGACTTTGATGTTAAAAATATAAGATTCTCACCTTTAATGGTATTCGAGTATTTTTTTTATAACCCAAGAACAGCAAACGAGTTACAGATCAACTGATGTTAAGTAAGCGCTGTCGTGACATCCAAAGTAAAATCAAATAGGACCGAACTGACTTAGCTCTTAGTAGATGCGTTACTACTTCTGTGGACTGAGATGGATAAGATTGACGACTAATGGACTGAGAGTCGATCACAGATGCGCGTCTGGGTTGGACCTTAAGTGGGACTCTTGTTCTTTATGCATTTGGTCACAGATTTCCATGAACGTGTGATCATTTATCATCAGGTGGACTCCATGTATGTTTCCTACTTTCATTTTATAAATAAGAAACCATCACTTCACCCATAATCCGCCGCGGAGCAGTTCTTATATTACGGTTGGAGATGTAAAGTTGTCAGCTACACTTACAAGCGAGGTGATCATCTCCTAAGACCTTAGATCTCCTCAGATTTCAAGAGTAGGAACGCATTTATGCGTCAAGCCGGATTTCAGTCTTTGATATTTGACGTGGCTATAGAACATCGAAATCCGTGGACTACAGACCATTGAACATCGAGCAACCTGCACATTCATTTGCTACTTTCATAACATAACGTAAAAGACTAAAAGACCAGTCAATGGATGGATCCTGAAACGAGAAGTGACGTAGATATTTCCAATGCGTTTTTATGTACGGGACGCCCAGTAAATAACCGATCGAATGTTTTTACGACGTCGCTATGAACCCTTTTCTGGTTCAACGGTTTTATGGACATAGTTTGGGGTAGTTTTGTTGCGATATCGAAGGTTGTAGCAATTTATTAAGATAAGAGCTTTTGCTGACTCAGTTTAACTATCTGTTTAAGTTAGTTCAACCTTATTGCTCCTTATAGCCTGCCGAGGCAACGTGGATAGGTCTGGAATAAGTCTCTGTGAACTATGTCAGTTGGTTTCTACTTTGTTACCGTTGAATCGGTCTGAAAGAATTATGTGGGTTTGGGCCTAGAATGTCCCTTTTGCAAATTTTAAACTGGTTCCCAAACACATCTTTCGGGGAAGAATATATTCTTCTTTTAGTTGGAGTGTCTACCCATAAAAGTTCAACTGGACACAAGTCTCCTAAATCAATAAGGTACATTGGGTCATAGTCTATCACGCTGGGCGAGTGCGCATGGGCAAAATGAACACCTTTGAGAACTTGATGAAGAAGTTAAATCCATGCAGGTTTCCTCGCCGGTTTCCTTTTTCCTTTAAAATAATTAATTACAAATTTCTAATATGTATAAAACTTTAAAAAATCGGAGAAGACTGTTAAAGATTCACAAATTTGAGATTTAAATATTTTATTTAATTAAAGGTTACATACACTTAATGAATATCAAAGTTACAATGTAAAATCAATTCATTGGCTTCGAGCACCCTTTTGGCAAGGTTCACCGGGAGAAAAAAGCCAGCGGAAAAACTATTAGCACTTCCTCCATTCGTTAGAACCACAAGTTTCCGTATCACTCGACTATAATTATAATATATGAAACACATGCTATTTGCAAATTAAAAATAGTTAATCACGACTACCTGTTACATAGTAAAATAATCATTTAGTGTAAACCAGAAGTTCGTAGTTTAATTGATAATATAATATTTGTAGCAATTTTTTATTAAGACTTATAATTAACGTTAGTACTGTTAGTAAAAATAAAGTTAACAATATATCCCCGTAAAATGGAGAACATCACTGAACTGTTTCTTATTAACCAATAACTGTTAACTGTACATTATTCAAGAACTCTCCATTATCTAAGAACTGACCTTATGCAAGAACTGTGTATGAAGAGGCGTAGTTTAAGGACGATCGTAAAGCTGCCAGATAGAAGCGCTTATGAGCCGAGAGAATATATGAGGGCTCTGAGAGGAAATGTGAGAAAAAATGGAGTAACACGGATTAAGAAGTAAGATTGGATAAGATTGTAACAGATATATTAATTTGACATGATTTATGTCTTAAATATTTATGTATTAAAAGGAGGTAGAGCCGTTAGAGCTCTCCCGGGGCGGCACCACCGCCACCCTCATAACCCACCGTAAAGCAACATGTTCTTCATGTATTGTGTTTCGGTTGGGGAGGTGTGGTTGCCGGATACACATTATTGGAGAAGACCATCTTAGTCCTCAAGAGTAGGAACGCATCCGCGTCCATCCTAAAATAGAACCTATGTTCTATTTGGTTTGTTGAGATTGGACGTGGTTGTCCATGGGCTGCAGTGACCGCTTAACATCAGATGACCTGCATGCTCATTTTTTAACTCTTTCACAATAAAAAATAATTACGAACAAGACACATATTCTCCGTAGATTGCTTTTGGGTTAAACTTTTATCATAATTACTTTAAATTTATTCAACGTTGGATCATTAGTTTGTAAACTATGTTGTTGATCGTATTATATTTTGCTTCATGTACCTAATTGATTATCAAAGGTTCTATTACGAAACCAAATTAACTGCGATTAAAAATATGATAAAAGTTACTTTTTAGGGATGTTATCTATCATCGCCGCTCTCATAATCCGCCGTAAAGCATTACTTGTGTTTTGGCTGGAGAAGTGCGGTTGCCGGCTACACTTTGAAGCGAGGCGACCATCTTAGTCCGCAGGAGTGGCAATGTATCTACGTTCAAGCTCAGATAGAATTTCACTTGCGTTTGTGATTGTACGAATGTCTATGGGCTGCGACTACTTAACATCAGGTGCTATGCATGCTCGTTTGCTACTCTTCTCACATAAAAAATGTTTATATTTAAAACATGTTTTTATATCAGGAAATATGGAGACAAGTACCTTCCGCCATAGCGTAAATTGAAAATTTTGTTAGACTCCAACAAATTAGAAATCTGAGGAATGTTCCATTCCTTCGTCCCTTTATACAAAAGTTCAAGCCTTCAAAGCCACATCCAAACCAATTAAGTTTTTCACGCATCCGCGTCAAGTCTGCGTAGTGTTATATATAGCTTGCGGGACCCGCAATATTTTTCGAGCCCTATCTCACTCTATAAAAACTGATACACACATAATTTGATGTTCTCCTTATAAGGTTGGTAATCACTTTATATCTCATCGGAAATTTGATTTTATGTCAACACGCAATGATTTACGTCACCGATTTACTACTGGTCCCTTTCCCTCGAAGGGAAAACCTTTGAACGGAAAGGGATAATGTAACCAGTTTCTTAACGGGTTTTATGTGGAATGTTCACCCATTAAAACCCTTTATGATCTTTTCTAGGTTTACAAGGAACCCGGAATCTTCTAGGTAATCCGGAGTACTCATCGGTATTCTAGTAGTTCACCAGAGTGTAAGCACCACTTACGCCAAGGTTAGGATAGTGCATCTATCCTACAGTAGGTGGCGTGAGAATACACAAATTTTCAACTTGTCAACAAATGTCTATAAAATGGTAGCCACTAGCGGTCACCCATCCAATTCCCGACCGCGCCCGATGTTGCTCAACTTTTCAATCTTTACTCATTTCTATGGATAAAATTGCAAATCAAATTATATGTATTGGCTTCTTAGCATTAATTGTAACCTAAATTCTTATCACAAATTCGGCGAATAATTGAGTCAATATTTAAGAGAAAATTTGATTAAAATGCACGTTAATCAAAAAGCAATGCCAACAATCCCTAAAATATAACAATTAATTAATCAATCTACGGACCTTTCGCGGAAACCTTTGATTGGAAGCCCGGTGGTGCTCAAACATAGCTGGTCGGAATTAATCGTTGTCGACAAACGCCATCAGAATCTTAATGTCGACAAATTTGTCATGCCTTTGTTTTATTTATTCTGAGTTCACATGACGCTTGAATAAATAATTATGCAAATTCTCCTATTAAAAAAAAGATCATCAAAATTGTTATCTTTAAACACGGTTTTTTTCTAATTGCAGATTTTTAGAAACATTTTCATGTGTTTTAAAAATAATTAGCCGTGTTAGTCGTCTCATCGTCGGTAGATTCCCCATGCTATAGGTAGAATATAAGATACCCAAATATAAGAAAAAATAATTTCAGAAGACAAATATAACAAAAATAAGAGACCCGATACACAATTTTACACACAGACGCACGCACACGCATATGCACACACACGCACGCACACGCATATGCACACACACAGTATCTAAGCAGACGGAGCATCTGATGGACAGTCCCCGTCGCCGTAAACCTGAACGTTTACAACACCAGAGGAGTAGCCATCGTCGGCTTTGTCGACCTCTCTGCACTTTTTTGAAGATTCATGTCATAGCATGCAAGGCATAAATCAAGAAGCAGCTCGGTCCACATCTTGCACATGTAAATAAATGAATGAAGGAGAGCTATTTTTGCACCTGTTGGAAAAGCCCCATATCATAGCATGTAAGGAATACCTCAAGAGGAAGCTCGTTCCACATATTGCACATGTAAACAAATAATTAAAAGAAGAGTTTTCTTTCAATCTCTGTACGTTTATTGAAGAGCCCCATGACACAGAAAACTCTATTCTACGTACATGAATGTAAACGCGTAAATTAATACAAAAATATATTACCAAATTATGTTATGCCTGCGTCCGACCGCAGTGTGGCACGAGCGTCACCCTCGTGCCATTGTTCTGGCACTGACAAGTTTATTTCGTTCAAATCGTCAAATATTATTGTAACGGGATATAAATTCTCTCTAATCAATTGCGTCATGACAATAGTGACAGACACAAATTTATGTCGAAATTTGTTTTGATTTCGTTTCGTTAATTAATCAATTCCTTTGATTGTTGATTTATTTTAATAATTCCTATTGTTTTGGTAGCACGTTGATTGGCATACGAGCTTTTGTCCGAAACTTCGTTCACATGTTACATAAATTGACACAACTTCTTTATTTGTAAACCGTTTTAGATGAAAAAAAGCAATAAATGTTAAGTGAAGCCCATCACAATAATAATCCTGAAAACTGTGTTCAAATCAGATAAGCCGTTTCTGAGATTAGCGTGCACAAACATACAGACAAACAGACAAAATGAAAAAACATTATTTTGGGTTCTTTTACAAATTTAAAGGGAATACGCATTATGAATTTTTAAATATATTTGTAATGTACAGACAGCGATCAATTACAATTTTATTATGTATAGAAGATGAAGCGACTACATTTGAGGAGTGATTGGAGTGGAACTATACCGAAGGCTACTAGGAACTGACTATCCGTTTCGTTCATTATAGATATTTTTATATGAGAAGAGCAACAAACAAGCATGCAAACCACCCGATGTTAAGGAGTCGCAGCCCATAGATATCGACGTGCAACAATAATACGTCTGAAATGCTTTGCGAACTCGAATGTAGATACGTTGCTACTAAGGACTAAGATGGTCGCCTTCCTTCAAAGTATAGCCAACAACCGCACCTCTCCGACCGAAACACAACTAATGCTTTACGGGAGATTATGAAGGCATTGTTCGTGCGTTGTTCTCATCTGCGATATATTTAAATTACAAATCTATACATATAATAAAACTGTAACGGATAGCTGTCTGTACGTGGCAAATATATTTAAAATTTCTAATAGAGTGCGTTTCTACACGCAGGAGAACCCAAAACAATTTTTTTTCATTTTGTCTGTTTGTCTGTCTGTCTGTCTCTATTTGTCTGTATGTTTTGTGCTCGCTACTCTCAAAAATGGCTTATCCGATTTGAATACAGTTTTCAGGATTATATTGTGATGGGCTTCACTTAACATTTAGTGTTTGAAATCAGTTAACAAATAAAGAAGTTATGTCAATTTAATCCAATCATCACCGACGAAGTCGTGGGCACAGGTATTAAAAAATATGTCATCGGACATATATAAAAAATAAACATAGAAATGTCATGTTTGTTTCATATGAAAGCAAATATTTCCTGTACCATATTAATTATTACACGGAAAACACGGTGTGGAACTGTCAACTCACAAACATTCAGATTCAAATACCGCGTGCATATTAAGTTTGCATGCTTCCATTACGCGGAATATCCACAATTTTGCTTTTCAAACGTATGTTATTTTCGTAATGGATTTTGATTCTATTTTTTTTCTTTTATATTTTCCCATTACGTTACGAATCTAACATGCACTAATAGTAAATGTAATAAAAGCCTAACCTAAACAATCTAAACGGAGTTCGTACATGTGACGCGGCCCCAAGAACGCCGACCGCATCATGAGATATGAACCAACCCTCTTTTCACCGGCAGCATCGTTCAACCTGACTGTCGGATATTTTTAAAAGATACATATAGCCTCTAACAGGATATAAAAGCATCTACACTAAGGTTTGGAAGCGTGGAAAAATTTTGCTACCAGTGGTCACCCATCCAATTTCTGACCGCACCCGACGTCGCTTAACTTTGTGGATCGGTAATGATATGAAGTTTCTAGCGCTCACTGCGATTGAACTTATCGTACTGTGTATTTCGAGAAATTAGACTTAAGACCAAATCTATCAATCGTTTTAATAGTGTTTCAAAGTTCTTCAAGAGAACTTCTCATAAAGTCAATAAAATTAACCTTAACTTTGACTTTAAACGATTTAAAGTTATATTGGTGTTCAACACATGTCCTACGTCCAACACAAATAATGTAAAGGTCGGAGAACTATAGTTCGACCAGGGAGGTACCATCGCCGCCCTCATAATCCACCGCATTACTCGTGTTTTGGTTGGAGAGGTGAGTTTGCCGGCTATACTTTAAAGCGAGGCCATCATCTTAGATCTCAGGAGAAGCAACGTACTAGTATATACGTTCGCTCTCAGATAGGATTTCAGTTGTGTTTGTGGTTGTACGGATTTCTATGGGCTGCCACTACTTAACATTAGGTGGTTTGCATGCTCGTTTGCTACAAAATTTCTAAAAATACGTTTTGATACATTTTACTATATAACGGGTACTCGATTTAACGCTTTTTAATTGCCGATATTTCCAACCAGTTGCATGGGCTCGTGGTCACGGCCAAGCAATAGTGGGAAAAACTATTGACAGAGCACTATGAATCTATCACTACCACCTATCAACAGTCAATAGTTTAGCCGTGCCACGAGCCATGCAACTGGTTCGTAATATCGGCAATTAAAAAGCGATAATTGTGAATATCCGTTATATAGAAAAATATAAAAATTCCGCGATTAGATTGTATTTAAAATTGTATAAAATAAAATAACTTTACAACTTCTAACCGAAACTATAAGAACTGAGTGGATGATTTGACTCTCAATGACCCAGACTCCGTTTTTAAAAGTATATGCGACGTACAGACACGATATTTTCATTTTATTATATATAGATGTAAATATAAGCCTACACCACTTCGATTAGAACACGTTAAAACATACATATATCATTCAAAAACATAATTGGAAGCGCTCAGTAAATGTTCCTCTGATTCAATGCAAAATGAGCTTTGTGTCTCGAACATAGAAATAATTTTCCAACAGCCATTACTTGGTATGTCGTATATATTCTTATATGTATTTAACAAAGCTATTACAAATTCTTTGCGATCTCATCAAAGAGTTGACGTTCCTTTGAACGAATATTACATTTAGGAGACATAATACCGAATAATATTAGAGTAGACGATTTTAAGTGAATATTATCGCGGAATGAATACATTTTACTATGTATCGGTTATCGACTAACGATTTTTGATTGCCTATATTTCGACAGTTGCATGGCTCGTTCCTCAACAGTTCGTCGTGACCACGAGTCATACAACTGGTTCGAAATATTGCCAATATTGATGAAAGATCAAAAATCATCAATCGTGAGTATGCGGTACAGAGTAATATTAGGGTATATAACAATTGGAATATTTGCTTTTTTATGAGATGAATAGAAACGAGCGTGCAGTCTACGTAATGGATAGATAAGGGGGCTATAGTTCGACTGATATCAAGAAGAACGTAAAGCTTACTGTGTTTCGTGTGATTTTAAACCAATATTGTCGCGGGATTTATTGCCGATATTTCGTAAAAGTAGGGTAAATCGATTATTCTACCATTAGCATCTGGAAATAGTTTCTCCCGCCACCTCAATTAGCCGTAACCACGAGCTATGCAACTGGTTTAAAATATCGGCAATAAAAGACGTTAATCGTGAGTACCCGTTATACAACATAATGTACATATAAATTCCGCGATTATAATC
>DWON01006379.1:0-13919 GCA_018251015.1 Phocides pigmalion okeechobee
GAAGTAACTCCAAATATATTACAATTCTATAATCACATTAATTAAATTGTAATTTACCATATTTATGTAATTAAGATTCATGATTCCATTACCGTGAGCAAAAACCACTTACTAAAACCATTTTGTACACTTATGCGCGAACATTGTATTTGTATTTCGCAATTATTGCATTTTTTGTCAATATTTTTTTGATATACGAACATCGTATAGCTTTTTTGATACAATAAGAATATTTTTTATTTTCTCATTTTAAAGTCGCCAACCCTACTCGATTTGATCTATTTAAAACGATTTCGTAGTAACATTATGACCACTTAGTGTTAGTGGGTTAAATTGAAGGGATTAATGGACGCGGATTACAAGTTTTAATTATGTAATCTGTTTGCAATATGATCCGGGATTTTCATCGTAACTCGCTACTCGGTAGTCATTCTCGGTATTATAATTACTTATTATATTTACTATTTACTCGCTATAGATTAACTATGTTCGCTGATATAGGTGCTGCCCGCGTCTTCGTTCATGTCGGCTTCGATTTTTGGGTTTTTTAAATCTTCCAACAGCAAAAGATCTCATGTACTCACACCCGTAACAAATTGATATTTTTATATTTTAAGGCTGATTGAAATGAAATAAACACTAAGTGTTAACTAAAACTCAGCATCGGATCAAAACAACATCGGAATCGATTAAGCCGTTTCTAAGCGCGCACAAACGCACAGGCAAAAGGGCAAAAAAACAACTATTGTCTTGGGTTCTATACTAATAGTAAAGGCTACTTATAACAATTTTTAACACGCTTTTATTAGCTTGGGTTGTATCTATTTATGTATGTAACGGAATCTTTGAACATAATTTTCACCGATTTCCAGATGTCCGATTAATTTGAAATTTTGCACCCTGATCAAGGACCGATAACAATGCAATAATATGCAAAAAAGAAAAAAATAGTTAAAAAAGAACTAAAAATACAAGCTTTTATAAAAATATCCAACTAAAAGAAGTATAAATAAGAAAAAAAATGCAATGTAAAAAAAGTGTGGGGTGCTTTTTCAGTGATCTATTGATACTAGGAAATATTTTATATCATGCCATTCATAGACTGGGATCATTTTTTTATTTGTATACATAGAATAATAATAATGTATGTAATGAAAGTCAAAGTTACAAGGTAGTAGAAGTTCATCTGGTTTGAACGCCTTGTTGGCTGAAGTTAACCAAAATAGAATTACAAGTATACTATGTACAAAGTTTGGAGTACATTAAATTCGTAGCTTCTCGCTAAAACACACGAATAAATAAACAAACATACAACGTTTCATTATTACATAATAGTAAGGATAAGTAAAAGAACGTAACATTAAGGATAAGGATGTAACGTTAAGGATAACAATTAATCGCTTTTACTGTAATACAAATTAGTATCTTACTCTTTTAAATTATATTTAGATTCATTTTTAAACCCGCAACTTGAAATACTGTCCCATTCTTGTTCCTTTCCATTTAAAATGCCTCAAAAAGCTCTTCAACTGTAAAGAGACACTCGAGCTTTCATAAACCGACCGAGTGGAAGGAGCAATTTTTTTAACTTGCCTTCAAATGGAAACAATAACGCTATAATAGTCAAAACCTAAGTTTATTATACTTTTTACTAGCAACCCGGACCAGCTGCGCTCGGGTAATAGAATTTATACTTGCATTTTTTTCATACATGCATCTAGTTGCAGTAACTAACAATTAGAAAGATCTACTTCAGACGACGACTGAACTACTGAAATATTGAATTTAACTACTTCAACTCGCCCAATTTACAAAAAAAAAACTTTACGTATTATGCACCAAAACCTTCCCCAGGAATCACTCCACCTGTCGTTACAAAACGTGAACAAATCCGTCCAGTACTTTTTGAGTTTATCAGAAACTTTTTGTGTTTATCAGGCAGATAAACACGACGTAGGCCTTTGTTATTTAGAGATTGATGTAATAAAATCTAGAACGGAAAGGTATTGAAAAGGTGGTAGTACAGATCGACAGACATGATACCATTGCTGCTATAAAGCATAATTAACGTTTCTGTTGGAGAGTTGCGTTTGTCTGATACATTTTGAACGAGATAATCATCTCATTCGTCAGGAATAGCAACGCATTTGTATACAACATCAGACAAGACTTAAGTCCTGTTGAATATGTACGTCACACAGGACCTTAGTCCTGTTGAATATGTACGATGTTAGGCAAGACTTAAGTCCTGTTGTATGTTGGATATGTGTGTAGTAATGACTAAGTAACAGGCAGTGGTCGGCATTATCATCGAGGAGCGTCCCAACTTCTTTGGGAATGGGATTACGAGCATTGAGGATACTCTCTTTGTCCGGGCCCGATATAGAAAATTGCTTCCCGGATTAATTTCATCCACTTTTATTAGGGTGGAGCTCGGGATGGAAACTGTCAGCCTGTTATGTCTAATCTTAAAATGGAGAGAAATCCTATTTGATTACTTCTAATTGATCGATCACAGAATCATTGCAGTCTTGGAGCGGAGGAATACAACTATCTACTAGCTTAGATAGAACTTTGGTCCTTCTAAAAGTTATGTGGCTGTTCGAAGGCTCCGACTACTTAACATTACATGGCCTGCACACTAGTTACCAACTATTATTAAATTAAAAAAGATATATTAGCTAAAGATAAAAGTACCGGTCATCGTCCTAAACACGTGACGTAGGATATTCGGAAGCGTTGCGCTCACGTTCGTGCGTTTCCGCCAGTTTTCGGGAGGAAATAGTGTGGCCGTGATTTTATAAATTGAAAGATTCAATAAATCAAAGTTATCAAGTTACCCTGAATTAATATAGCTTTAGTAAGTAATGTTTAATATTGATTTGAACCCTGTCGGTTTATCGGTAATGCTCGGCGTTGTAGATCCAGATATTTTAAATTATTATTTTATTTTATTCTAAGTAAATTCTTTACAGAACTATAATAAACTACCATTGAATGGTTAGGTATATTGTTTTGGAGAAGACACGGCAAAAAAACGCCAATAAATATCTTTTCCATCTTCGGAATTGTCATTTACAAATAATAACTTAATCATACTTAAAATAAATGATTTCTCTAACCGTCACATTAATACTCTAAATTCTATGTATTCCTAGACGTAGTACTTTGATATTTTATTGTGCTATGTACCGAGAACTCATGATTAATGTTTTGATTGCCGATATATCGATCTAGTTAAATAACTGGTGCTTACGACTAAACTGTTTAGTACCTGATATCCGCGATGATATTACTTTAAAATCATGTGGTACTTTGACATTCACTAATAGCTACTGTGTTCTGGCTTAGAAAGTAGACCAAGTTTTCCGTGCCTATACTGTGGTCAGCCTAAAGTGAAACAAACATCGTCGTTAAATCGTAATTCGGCAGCGGACCTGCATTTCTAATGTTGCCATCGTCAGTGAACGACCTCTTTCGGCCGGAAGCTCTCCGTCTGCCCGGAAGACGCCATTGTGCATTTTTTTTTCGTCACAACATTATCTATTTTCGTCACATTCGCAGGATATTACGCTTTTCGACAGGTTCATTGACATGCGTTTGACAGATTGTCTAGCTATTTAATGATGGACACGCGGTTGGAATTAAAGGTGCTTATCTAATGACCTCGTAGCGGAAGGTCAATTACCCCTGAATAGTGACAAATTTTAGAAACAGTGACAGCTTCACAACTTTTAAAGGTGACAGAGCAACAGCACGATCGGAAAGACACCATAACGCCTCTCCTAATCCGACGTAAAAAAATCTTGTATTACGGTTGGAGAGGTGCGGTTACAGGCTACATTTACAAGCGAGGCGAACATATCAGCCTTCAGGAGTCTTCAGGACGAGGAGTTTGAGGTTACAAGTGACCCCAAGCTCGTTTGCTACTTTTTCAATATAAAAAAACACCAGACTTGCTTCATGTCATATTATGAGAGTGGTAGTGTACCCCTAACTATCGAATCCACCATCGAATAGTACCATCGAACTATAGTTCTACCACCTCACCATTGAACTATCACTATTAATGTACCGACAAATTGAATTTTTCCTATATACTGTTATTATTTTATCTTATACAATCTTAATCATAATGAGTATGCTTCCTGTTAACTTTTCTCTTCCTACCTTGCAACTTAGTCAAAAAGTAAAGTACATTAACTATGCACGTTGCACTTAGGCAATTAGGGTCGCGGGCGACGTGACGACGGCCGCCCGGGGACGTGACGGGCAAGACAACGTGCCGAGTCGCTAGGGAAGTCCGGCTTTGTATTCAAATTGTGGTGCCCCTGTGCCGAATTTTAAGATAAGATGAGCGACTTAGTACATGAATATTTTCTTCAATATAAATGTGTATATTTTGTATAAGTATGTGGTACAATAGTTCAACCTCGGAGGTACCATCGCTACCCTTGTAATCCGCCGTTAAGCAGTGTACGTCGGTGGTTGTGGTTGTCCAGACATTTGATAGACATCAGATTAAAAAACAGGTGAATCTCCTTTGCATCCAACTTTTTATGTAATAGTAACAAACGAGTATGTGGCCCAGCTGCCGGTCGCTGCTGCCCAACCTCAAAGAGCACTGAAGCCCTATCTGACCTCGTAGATGCATTGCTACTCCTCTGGGCTGAGACGCCTCACATGCAATTGTAGCCGACAACCATACCTCTCCATCTAAGATACAACAGTTGCTTTAGGTCGTATTATGAGACGCCAGGGTGGTGGTAGAGTTCCAGCGATTTAACATCAGGTGTATATATCCGCACAGTGATCTAGTCTCTACTCTACTCTTTTTCTACTTTGTTTAAATGCTAATAAAATCGGGATGGCCAATAAGTTGATGGATGTAGATATCCTGAGCGTTTCTTAAATTAAATTTGGCGATGGCTCTACTAATTACGCTAGGCACGAAAACTGTATGTGCGAATTTGAATCAGGTTCTAGATGCTAAATATTAAACGATTTTCATTTGTGATCGGTGAGTGCGAGTGGGACCTGTGAGCTCAGAGTTCCGTATACAAAATTCTTAATTATTTTTTTAGTTTGCTGGCATTTATTTATTTAAATCTTCATCATGTCATACATATTGGTACAAAAGGCGGAATTAACGCTAAAAACAATCTCTACCAGTCAACTTTCTGCTTAGGCAGAAAATATCGTTTATTACCTATAATTGTATTTAAATTCGTCTGCGGTAAAATCGACGTTTTAAGATGTCACAATGTCATCGTTGATTAACGAAACATTAGTTTTATGCTAAGAGTTTCCACCTTCATCATACCAATTTTGACTCTTACTCATGCTAACGTTTTAATGACAAGGCACAAAGACATACTTGTCTTTGTTTGTGATGAATATTCATAACAATCATTATATTGTTGTTAAGAAACTTAATCAACAATTTTGTAACTTTTGCATGCCTTGATCGGTGGAACTTGGCGGAACTAATTAATAATGTAATAACATTTTTTGTACCCTTGTTTAAACAAATAAAAATATTTTATTTGATCTGATTTGTTTTTTTAGGATTTGTAAAGTTCCTGGCGATTTTGAACCGCAATTAAATTAATGTGGGCGAAGCGTTACCACGAAGTCATCACTGTTTGAGTTCTGTGTGTGGGACCCTAAATGAGTCAAATATGCTGTAATGAATGAACGCAGATTACAATGAGGAATACTTATAACTTGTACGACCATCATTCATCAATTACCTACATGGTTAACAGAATAATTTAGCTCATATTTGTAACTATCGATTATATTACGGAACATTTAGGGAATATATTTAGCATATTGATCTGTTAATACATAATTTATCATTCTCAATACGGTGATCGCCATGTTAGTGTTATTTCACAAAAAAACTAATTATAAATTTTCGTTGTTTATAAATTCTGCAATCATAATATAACATGGTAATGATATGTGTATTGGTTAGTTGTAATAAGTTATTAAATGTTTTAATAAGATTTTTTATTGTATTCGTGGCAATAAAAGATTTGAGTTGATTGTATTTTAAAACTAGAGAGCCGTCCAGCTTCGGTCGGGTTTTACTTTACTTATTTTTTAATAGAGTTTATATTTACTTACATTATTTTTCTTTCATACATACATCCAGTCATTACCCAGTTGCGAAAACGAACAATTAGAAATATCTATTTCGAACGATGACTGAATGGCATTGTGTAAATATTTAATTTCGCGACCAATTTACAACAAAACTTAACTTATTACTGCTTTCCATCAGGTAACCCGTCTGCCTTTTCGTTAGACTAATTTATATATTTTGCTACTACAGAGGACTAAAATCCGCGCCTCACTTGTGAGTATAGCCGGCTACCGCACGTTTCCATAGTTACTTCACGGAGGATCATAACGGTGCCGATGGTACCTTCCCTACTACAGTTCAATCTGTCAAACATATCAGCAAATGGACCGTAAGCTCTTTTTCAATATCTTAAAAAACAAACGTGCTCCGATGACGTAATTCCACGTGACTAACATTACAACATGATCCGACCTGCGACCACGACTTTGCGACAATCGCAATAGTTTTACGTATCGGAATCTGACTTCCAATTTGTAGTGTTATTCTGTAAGATAGATTTATTATCTTGAAAACGAAACTCGTGCTAAGAAATCAAATACGTAATTAGTATATAATTTGTAAGTGCTAATAGTGTCGTGTGTCGTGTATGGAGATAATTTGAAAAAAAAATTAGCAGCAGTTTAAAATTGTAAAGGGAAGGGAAGGAAATTTGTTTTTAGAAGGGTAAATAAATAATTTATCGAATGATTTCGATTATATATTATAATTATTTTGTTAATGAGATTATTATATTTCTCTCATGATTGTACTTAAAGAATTTGATACTTACATTAGGGGAGAACATAAAAAAGGAAGAAAGGTGACTGAACGTAATTCTGGAAATAACCTGAAAGGCAAAAAGGATATCAAATATAATAATTGTTAATCTTTAATAATATTGGTAAATGAATCAATAATCTATTGATAAATAAATAAAAAAAAATTAAGAATAGTATATAAATATAAGGATGAGAATGAAGTTTTATTACACTTTTGAAGTAATTTTTGTCGTTGTAACATATTAAAATTTGAGCAACTATTTAATAAAATAAACTAATGGCCGATGCAGAATTGGTGGCGATTTTGCATGCGAGACGCGATTGAAGTTAGTTTTGGAGTTATTGCGTGATCTATGCAGCTAGACTGACGTTTCCTGACGGACTTTTAAAAACTATATTATTTCATGCATGCAATTTTAACGTTCCGTAGATAAAAAGCCAAGAGAAAGGTTTATAATTTCGTTTAGGTTTTTTAGGACATGTCTCATAACCCCTATAATGAGAATGTAATATCTCTACCAGAGGAATCATTTTCAACGTGAAGTAATACGTGTTTTTCAGTGTAAAAAGTTGACTGCGGTGGTATATGAGACGACAGTCTTAGTATTCTTAGTAGTCTTAGTATTTAGGAATGTATGCATCGAATATCCATTTGATGAAATTTCAGTAATAGTGTTATTTTCGAGATACCTAACTATTTTCGTACCTAAATGAAGCTCTTCTTTTTGTTCTGTTTAACTATATTTATACTAAATTAATTTTGACGGAGATAAAAAAATTCTAAAAAAAAATATCTATAATAAACCAGCCTTTTTACTTAAAAAATATTTAAAGTGGAAATATGTTCATTGGCGCAAAAAATAATACATACTTCTCTGTTCCTGGTTATCTATAGCAATAATAGTTACGTAAATAAAACAATGTTTGTACCATATATTAGGTAAATTTTATTTTCGCTTGCAACTAAATGTTTTTTCGCCACTTTCGTGTGAATGAACTCTACGATAAGGCGATAATCTGTCACGTGACTTCCGGATACGCCGGAAGTACAACGCTGTACCGAATATTTAATGAAATTCTTATTTGTGTATGTTTGTGTTTATTTGCGGTAGTACCTTATTGACCTGTACCTAGTGAACAGTACTATGGACCGCAATGTCATGCGATTAAATTATGCTTTACGGTGGATTATGAGGGCGGCGGTGGTACCTTCCCGTCGAACTATAATTCTCCCACCTTCAAAAATGGTAAAGGTTTAGCGGTTAAAAATACTAAATATTGTAGCAAATCGTGTAGTAAAACTAGGAAGAAGTTGCTACTTTAGATTTGTATATTATCTGGTTGAAATAATAAAAAAAGTCAAGTAATAAAAAAAAACTACAAACAGCTTCGTAAAATTTTGAAGTTGAAATATTATTTTTCATTGTTAACACTGAAATTTTAATTTTTTTATCCTTTTTTTGTAATTCTCTACTATTTTTTGTGTTTAGTTTTAGAGTTTTGTGTTCAGCCGTTAGAGCTCGCCCGGGGTGACACTACCGCCACCCTCATAACCCGCCCTAAAGCAACATATTCTTCATGTATTGTTTCGGTTGAGGAGATGTGGTTGCCGGATACACATTATTGGAGTGGACCATCTTAGTCCTTAAGAGTAGGAACGAATCCGCGTCCATCCTTAAATAGTACTTCTGTTCTATTTGAGATTGGACGTGGTTGTCCATGGGCTGCAGTGACCATTTAACATCAGGTGGCCTGCATGCCCGTCCGTGAATAAACATATTTTCTTTCTTTCTTTTTTTCTTTAAATTTGACGTTACTAGATTTCCAACAATACCACGGTAAATTATCCACAATGATCACTTTAAGACATAAGCAGAACCGCTTAATTTGTGTATTGTCGAGATTTATGGTAATTATAACATATCGGGCTCGTTCGACAAGAATGAAGATAATGTGTACGTACACAAATTAACTGGCCAGTATTTCATTTTCGCGTTAAAAGCAATTTATATTTACTGAAACGAGTGATTTTATTTTAATTACCACTAAATGACGTGTACCGTCATTACTCGTAAAATAAGCTTAGAAACCGGGTTTAGTGCACCATCTCTAAGCTAGAAAATAGGGGTTCAATATACCAACTTCTGTACGAACAGCTGCGTGCAAAAGGTAGTAATATATAACTATCTCGCCCACACAAAGCTCACAACATTGTAAGTCCTACACGACATAAATGTCACTATTTCTGCATTAAGGCAAATAACATTATTTATCCCTCTCACATCCCTACAAATTATATATCTACCTCGCTCCCACATAACACCGTTACGAACGGATGGACACGCTCCCCTTATTTTTCTTTTTTCGGAAAAAGAAACCGAGGAACCGGAAATACGTATGACACGCTAGACATTAGCCGTATTAGGCTTTGTACGTTACATCTTATATGGTTGCTGATTTGTAATTATAAAATTAATGGAGGAAAACGTGTGTTGGTGTAGTCGCATAGGCACGAGCAATTAACCGGAAAGCCTTTAGAACAAGAGTTTTATATCTTACTAATAATTTTGTTTAAATTAAAAATTAATTTAAGTCTCAATTAAATGAAATTTAACTCGGAATGCCTCACCAATTTATTTTTTATAATCGTTTTGCTCTGCTATCAAACCTTGACGTGCCTATTTATTCATTCATGGAAAGATCTCCATGCTAATAAACTTAAATACGGTACCTCTGTAAATTAGCAAATAGTTGATTATCCTGCTGATTTAAATCAATATTAGCATCAGATCAGTGTCACCAGATCACTGTAAAATCATTGAAGTTACAGAATACTACAGTTTGAATGGATACGGCAGGTTGCTCATATTCCTATAACTAGAAAACACATAGCTGTGTTTTTGTAAATTTTGGTGTATTATAATTTGATTATCACTTTATAAGTTGAGCAACTTTCTTTTTTAAATTACAAATATCATGTCCAGGTCGTCTACCTAGTATTAACTGTAACATTTTTGTTGCGTTACTGCCACACAAACTTTGAAGTTTGTTACCAACATATATCAGTAAATATAACAATAACTTTTATAAAATTGATTTAGATAAGCCAGTTATAATTTACATGTTTATTTATTTAATTTATTTATTTATAAGTTTTATTAGACGATATAACACAAAATGCAAAGTAATAGAAAATATAGTACAAAGGACTGCTTATATCAAAGTGAAATCTCTTCTAGCAGCACCGGAATCGGATCGGCATGTCGTATGTTTAATAGAATACTGACTCAACTTAAAAAGACGATTGTTGGGAAATTGTAAAAGATCTAGCTGTCAGAACTTATTCTAATTGTTGATGTATAAAATTAAAACTGTATCAATTTAATTCGAACGGTAGACGGTAGAAGGTGCTAACAGTAGCCCCTATCTGTATATAACTCAATTCTGACCTACCTGATAATGGGTCAGTGTTCCATTGAGCATGCAATATGAGAAGCAAATCTAGAGTGCACAAAATATACATGTCATAATCCCTACGCATATTGTGATGCCCTTTAATTACGGGTGCACTATGTAATTTGTTTTGGGTGTCAATATAAATAAATAAATAATTGTGAATATTAGAGCAATTGTTTTAAAACCACGCTTGTCGTTTACTGTAAGAAGTGGGACAATTTAAGACATAAAACTGGACGTTAAAAACTTCATTAAAATATTTCCACATTACTCCTTAAATCATTGTCCGAATAACGACATTAGCTGGAACTGTGATTATGTTGTTTCATACCGCTTAATCAGTTTAAATGTCTTTTCGTCAGTTTCTCTAATTATTCATATATGTTCCGTGTGGGTAATGGTAGGTTTTCACCAATAATGTGAAATCAAAAGGAGACATGGTAGTAGTATATTCTCTACCATTGCATTACGTTGGAGCAGCGTGGTTATTTATGTTCCAGGAGGGGAGCCTACGATACGGTACGATACGATACGATACGGCTCCACATACGACTTTAATTTTAAACTAATATCTTCAATTTAAAGGTTATATCATATAATTACTTTAATTTTAATTGAATAACATCGCGAAATTTATTCATTGTACTATGTAGCGGGTACTCACGATTAACGATTTTTATTTGCCAATATTTCGAATCAGTTGCATTATGAAACTATTAAGCTAATTAGATTAATCTACCCACCGTATGTCTAATATGTTTTTGGAACTCTATATCACGACACACTACACTGACTGTATATTTAAGTACAAAGATCTTTATCTCTCATAAAAAACGAGAAAGAAATTATTACACACTGAAATTCGGCTTTTTTATAAAATAGAAATAGCAACCGAACATGCAGTGCACTTGATGATTAATGGTCACTACCATATAGACATCCACAAAGAACTAGATTGGAACCACTTGAAATCGATGACAGATGTGTTGCTACTCCTGAGGACTAAACAGTCGCCTTATATGTACATAAGTTAGTACACGGAATCTTTCTACTGAAACGCGAGGATAGCTCAAAATGAGTATGACGGTGGTACCTCCCTATTAAAGCGTCTTTGTTTCACTTGTCTCTACATTTTTAATACGCTCTATTAAAAGGCACTATTTTTTAATAGCGAAGCCAGCACCTGCACTCCAGGAGAAGCATAGCTAATTTGCAGATCGAATCCATTATGCATAAGCGCTGAGTTCTTGGATTAACATTTCAAGGTTTTGCGCTCAACTGGAGTGAAAATTCGTTAACTGAGGAAAAACAGGCTAAAGTTTGGGACAAAGTTTTGCCATCCAAAACTTGCAGTATTTACTTTTTGCCATGTGTCTATTAAGACGCTCTGAGTTTTGTGTTTGGATAGAATTATGTAATCGACTCTAAATGACTCGTAACGTATCGATTTAAATATACATATATGACACTTTTTGAACATATTTTTAACATACCATAGATTTGGATGATAGTAAAAAACCAAAAGCAATCACAAAAAAAACTTTACCTAATATGTATTTGACCTAAACAAATAATCAAAATCAAAAACAAACTAAAAATAACAACAAACGGGGCAAGTTAAATAAAATCTACATTTGTAAACGTTAATACGATTCCGAATAACTATCTTATGACCGCATCGTTTTCTTTCTTTAGTAAAGAAATAAAAAAACATAAAACTAATTGCGGGTACATTAGCAATTGTGGAAGACTTTTTTATGTGAGAAGAGTAGCAAACGAGTATACAAATAGTCGCAGCAAATAGACATCCACGTACAACCACAAACACGACTGAAATCCTATCTGAGGTCACAATATTTCATCATAGGTAATATATGTCGCGAATACACATTGTATTAACTGTACGTATTTGTTTTGTTACAGGTAAAGGACGTTTAAATGGAAACCAATTTCACGTGTAGGTGTATCTTACTAAAGATTAAAGGACCAAATGTTGACAAGAGGTAATGACTGGATGCATGTATGAAAGAAAAATAATGTTAGCAAATATAAACTACTACTACTTCCTATTACCTGAGCGAAGCTGGGCCGGATAGCTAGTAATATATTAAGTAACTCTGTAATTCTTTTACGGAGTTAGTCTAGTTTGGTATTTCCGATGTTCGTCTAATCACTAGCTACAATTTAGGTACATCGGCATAACGCCACGCTAACAATTGGATGCCAATATCGTAACTCATCGTGCTATACGTGACTAAAATGACGGATGACATTCTAAAAACATATTAGTCACCCTTACAAGGTCAGGTCTTAGGCTGTGATAGCCTGGGTAGCAGCGATAGCCTTATGGTAAATGCGGCAACAAGGAAAGTCCGAGGTTCGATTGCCGGTTTAATTGATTTACAATTTTTTTTTTCACTTTAGTCTTGTCTACAAGAATTAACTTTGTATAAATGAGTCTCTCTAAAAAAATGTGATTGACTAGCGCTTGCGACATTTCAGCATTGACAAATTGCGATATATTCATTGTTATATAAAATATATGACCTAGTGGTTATGATTCAGGGTTCTAGGGTTCAAATCCCTGATCTACACCTCAAACTTTCCCTACGTCTGAGAGATTAATTATCACTCGCTGTAAGGGTGAAAGAAAAAATTGTGAAGAAGTCTGTAAGTTTGAAAGTTTTACTTTTATTCTCAATCATATGTGAAGTTTGCAGATCAGCAATTCTTCTACTAATGGTCACCCATCCAAATTTTAACCGCGGACGACGTTGCTTCATTTTATTGTTTACGATCTACCCAAGCCGCTCTTTAGGTTTTTGTGTATGACAATATTATGTATTCTGCTATTTCTTCCGTGCCTTTCGTTTCACGAAATTCTTATCAACTTGTATCACGGAACTTTTAAGGCCGTAAAAACATTTTGAACATATCAAATGGCTATATTATTACAAATTTACCTGTCATAAGTGCGTTGGCGGCTTGCACACGGTACTTTTGGTTTGTCTACAACCTATTTTAAACCTTATTTCCAATTACATAGAGTTCCATTTCAATTGGAATAAAAAATAAAATCCTTTTGCCCATGTCCTTATATGGCGCCAATAAAATTGAAGTTACGTTGCGTCTGTAATTGCTGCGTCTCGCTCTTTCGTGTTGAAATTTATATTTGTATCTCTGTCTTGCGTGGATGTTTAAAAATCTGATTTTAATAGACACATTTGCCAATAACTATAATTTCTATCTTTAATGGTTATGTGGTAGCGTCTGTTTGCGACATGTTACAATTAATTATAAATGGCAACTGGAATTATGTTTATAGGGAAAATTATTTTGAATATGTTCAACTAAACAAATGACCTACCACAATGAAAAATGTTGAATCAATTTTAAGTTATGACTTTTTACAAAGTGGTACAACAATTTGATCAGGGAGGTACCAAGGTTACGTCTATTTTTGCGTGATGCTTAACGCTTCCGTAAAACGGTGTGGTTGCTCACTCTTTTATCTGAGTAGAGTAGCAAACGAGCATGCAAACCACCTGATGTTA
>DWON01006380.1:0-13918 GCA_018251015.1 Phocides pigmalion okeechobee
GACTAAGATGGTCGCCTCCAATAATGTGTATCCGGCAACCACACCTCCCCAACCGAAATACAATACATGAAGAACATATTGCTTTCCAGCGGGTTATGATGGTGGCGGTGGTGCCGCCACCCTCATAACGTGTGGCAGATTGTTGCAAAGTAGCTTTTAACAACTTAATATGATGGATTTCCACAAAGTAGCGCCTGATACTATTATCTAACTAAAGGAAACCCCAATTTTTTTAATATATATATAATATGATGCCATAAATGCACCCATGCGAAGCTCATTAGTGAGTTTATCCTAAAAAAACAAGCAGTGATCCCAATATAATATAACCAATTCCAACGCTCAAAAATTCTCAATACACTATAGTCAAAGAAAAGAATTCTTAAAATTGTCAAGAGAATGATGACACAAAGAAATCAACATTACACACGGCATTACGTACTGTTTCTGTTCGCGTTTTTAAAGCGCTCGTTAGAAACAGAGCGACATCGTTTGATCAGCGACAAAGTTGCGAATTACAACAACAATGGGGATCATCTCCATATTGAACTCAATTTGGGAGACACTTTGAAGCGATACGCCGACACGTTATTATACCACGGAGCTTCTGCCTCGGTACAAGTCACGGAATTACAGCAGGGGAAAATGAAAAAAACTTTATGTATTTTTGCTTATGATAACAATATTTATGGATCGTCTAGTTTGTTACTAATGAAATAAGATTTAAAAAAGGTAGAGTAGATCGATTAATCTACTTCCTCTTCGATAGATCGATAAATCTACGTTCCCTCGCCACCGCAGTGTAGCCGTGACCACGAGCCAGGCAACTGGTTTGAAATATCGACAATCAAAGATAAAAAATCGTTAATCGTCAATACCCAGTACATAGTAAAAAGATTAAAAATTATAAAATCAATTGGATGATCTCCATATGGGACTTAATTTCGGAGACACTTTGAAGCGATGCGCCGACTCGCTATTATACCACGCTTATATTACCACCAGGTTTTGCGTCGGTATAAGTCACAGAATTACTGCTGGGGACAAATGTGTGTCGTTGCTTACGATAACAATATTTTTGAATCATCTCCTTTGTTAGTAATTTAATAAGATTAAAATAGGTAGGATTGATCGATGAATCTACCATTAGCATCTGTCAACAATTTCTCCCGCCACCGCAGTTTCGCCATGACCACTTTAAAATATTAGCAATAAAAAATTAAAAATCGTTAATACCCGGTACATAGTGAATAGATTAAAAAATATGACGAGAATGGCGTGATCTCCATATTGAACTCAATTTCGGACACACTTTCAAGCGACACGTTGACATGTCATTATACCACGAAGCTTCTGCCTCGGTACAAGTCATGGAATTACTGCTGGGGAAAATGAGACTAACCTAAAATAAATAAAGACTAAAAATTGTGTAATTTGCTTACGATAATAATATTTTTGAATGGTCTTGTTTGTTACTAAGTGACTAATTGAAAATTATAATAACAATGAGACAGTGTCCATATTGAACTCAATTTGTTATATACTTTGAAGTGATACGATGGTACGTTTTTAGAAGCTTCTTGGGACAAATCAAGGAATGTCAATTGGTATAAATTGTAATATACACCTTGTGATAATTTATATATAGCTTTTGAAAAATCAAACAATATAGCTTTTGAAAAATCAAACAATTTACTGGAGATGGAAATGCTTTGATGCAATACATTGTTATACTACGGAGGTATTAACCTCGTACAATTTACGAATTTCAGCTTAGTACATTTTTTATAGTTGTCGGCTCACCCGCATTAACTGGCTTCGTTCTTATTCCACATTAGTAAACAAAACTCTTGTTCTTTTTGAAATTAGATACATGTCCATGAGCGCCAGTAATCTTGATTATCAAAATCGCCTCATCTATTCACTTGCACCGTCACAGTCACTCGGTATAATTGTGAAGAGCTTCCCAAGTTCCCGTTATTCGTGACAAAAGGTGCGTATCGAGTTCAGGCGGCGTAATACGATTCTGTTCACGAAGCTCGATACCGGGAACGTCTGTACTAATTGCTTTATTAACCTTCCTGAATAATTACAACTTTTCTAAGTTTAAAAGGGGAAGGCTAGGATTCGAATCCCAAGCGATATCTACAGTTTATATACTTAGAAATTCAAACTGAAATATTTTTGAAACCTGTGGTCCGTAGGGTCCGAGTCCAAAAAGTTTTTCAAACAATTTGATCGACACCGCCGATGACAAGACAGCTAGTTCATTTCTTGCGCAGGGATTTACGATCATTATTTAATGCGAATTCAACTAGAATTCCTGGCACCATGCCGCATGGGCACAGACTCCCTTTAGACTGTTTAGGTTAGACTTCTATTATAATTAGTTTTAAGGTTTTCATTATTGTAATTAAAATGTAAATAAATACTTTAAAGGTTCAAAAAATAAAAAAAATATATTTGAATTATATGAGATTTACATACATTGGAAGAATGTCCAAGTTATAATATAAAACTGTTCCTTGGCTTTGTGGACTCTGTTTGTTAAAACAGACCGGGGAAAAAAACAGCGGAATTTTTATCAGGAAGGTGTAAGGACTGCGCTCAGTTTCCCTCATGCTGCGTCTGCTTAATAGTGTAACAGAATCCTGATAGTTATTGCTGGCAGCCCGACTATAACATATGTTATATGATGATGGCTTTGGAGCGATTACCTAACGTTAAGTTGCCCGAGTTCTATTTGCTAGTCTTCTACGTAACAAACTAACCACTGAGATATATATTTAAGAAGGTTGATGATGACATTTTAATTTAAAAGTTAAATAACTTTTGATGAAGTTGTTAATAAAATAGTCAGTAAGCATTCCCCATTAAACCCGTTGAACGTACAATAACGACTGGGATAAAGAATCATGGCGGCCATCGCGAGAAAAAATTAAACAATTACAAAACGAATTGTTTCATGCTCAATGGATTTTAATTACGCGCGGATCAAAACCAATTGAACTCTTCACACAGTTTTATTGGAATCGGAACCGTTAGTACCTCGCGTAACAGAGGACGTGGGAGCGAAAACGATGCAGAGGTCACTCGTACGTGGAATCGTTTTGACACAATCTACCAAATCTAATTGAATTAAATCTATTTATTTGTATGGGGCTACGTTTCGGAATACGACCTCTACTTAGAGCCGGCAAAATATTCAGCGGATTTCTCTTTTTTTATTCATATATTGAATTACCGACGTAGGGACATAG
Source organism: Phocides pigmalion okeechobee (assembly GCA_018251015.1). NCBI lineage: Eukaryota > Metazoa > Arthropoda > Insecta > Lepidoptera > Hesperiidae > Phocides > Phocides pigmalion. The sequence goes on from DWON01006380.1 coordinate 3,261, forward strand.
GGAATATATCTAAAAGGAAGTTGAGAGCGAATTGGGAAATGCATGGTTGCTGGACACTCGTATGCAAGACGTTCATATTAGTACTCACAATAGCAACGAATCTCCTTACGATTTCAGATCGGACTTCAGTACTGTTTAAGATTGTAAAGCGAGTGAGAGGACTACCAAATACCGAGAAGCAAGCGCGTTCATGCGATTTTTGTCTGACATATAATATGAGGACGGATCTGTCTGGAGAGCAGTCATAGGTTAAAATGCTACAACAGGTACAAAAGCAGAAATCTTACAACTCTTTAAATCAAAAATTCAGAAGAAAAGGTATAGAAATACCTCACATTTAATATCTACCAAGAGCCATCAAAGTTTTTGTTCTTTTCTGTATTTTGTAAACAATCTTTCTAAAATTCTGTTACTAGTTAAGCTAGAACAAGTCCCCTATCGACTCGGGTAGCGTTAATTAGACCCTAACCTTTGTCCCTGCAATTACCAAAGACCCTAAAATAATATTCCACTTAATTGCGAAGAGTACCAACTGACATACATTGAGTTTTATTGAGCAACCCTGTCGAATTAAGCCGTTCCAAGGGACATTTTCTCCCAATAAAAGGATCTCAATTGAGCTTGACATCGTTAACAGGGTAGTTAGCAGAACATGTTGGGATATTGAGTCGAGCTTCAGAAGCTTTGGGCAGCTTTCGTTAGTAAACACGTTTATTGACGCAGTTTCCCAATTAAGGTGCGCTAATTGAGAATTAAAAGTGGATGTGGTTGTTGATGAATCAATTATCCCGAAATTAGATGTAAACTGCTGCTGAGTTTGAAGAGGTGTTACCTTTATATTTCGTGTACATATGCAAATAAAACAAAATGGAATTTAAACTAAATATTGTTCTTTTATGTGGATCTCTTGCAGAATAATTCACTTAACGGGAATGTTATAAAGTAATAAATAGGGCTTTTAACATGAAATATAACAACAAATAAACAATCTAAAGAGAGAATGTGCCCATGCGACATGATGCTAAGCACGCTAGCCTTATCCCCATACTAAATAGTGATCGCTATTGTCTGTGCGAGATATGAACCAGCACACCTGTCACCAGCACCATCGAAACTCATTGTTTGAATTTTTTCTTGCCACTTAGACTCCATCGACCAAAGATTTTTAAGCTAGTTGGATAAACACATAACCACAACATACTTGCGAAACTTGGCTTCTATTGCATTTTCCGCGCCGCTCCAGTCCTCGCCATCATTCCGCCGGCAAGAAGAGGCCATTGTATCGACGCATGTTGCGTCCCATGCTCTCTAGGAATTAGTGTTAGGCGGTCCATCCGATTGCCGTCATAACGTACTACCTCCACTGGATTTAAGACCGAAAGGATTTAGATGGCAACGATGATTAATATTTTAGTTTTTAATTGGATTCACAGTTGACTACACTTACATTTTTAATTGGATTTACACTGTCAAGCGATCATCAAATGTTAACTGATGATAACCATCCACTACCGCTTTAATCAACTTAAAAACCAATCAAACTAATATCAATCATGCGTACGTTGTTATAATTGGAGGCTGCTTTATCATTCACTTCAAATCAAAACGAAATCGTTTTTTTTTACGTCGGAACATTAACAATTTTCATATAACTAGGAATAAAAATTTAAAGGCGGTAGAGCCGTTAGAGCTCGCCCGGGACGGCACTACAACATGGTCTTCATGTATTGTGTTTCAGTTGGGGAGGTATGGTTGCCGGATACACATTATTGGAGGCGACCATCTTAGTCCTCAAGAGTTATTTCGTAGTCGTTATTTTCATTTAGTACCTATTTTAAACCATTGAAAGCCTTTATACAAATTTGTCCTAAGTAATTCTCAGATCGAATAATACTTAAGAGCCTAACTATATTAAGTTTCTAAACAAAGCCGTATCAAATCGTTGCACTATTAATATTAATACTATCGCAAACAAATGTCAGAGAAGACAAGGGTTACTTGTTTGAAATGGTTTGAATTGACCTAGTTACCAAAATGTTTGTTAATTTATCAGATCTTGCCCTATCAATTTGAGATGTAGAATTTGTTGATGCGAAACATCAATTAGTACTAAGGGTAATTATTAAAATGAAATGTGACTGGCTAGAAATAAGTACAGAAGCAAATGATTATATAGAACAATTGGTATTTTCTACTTCATAATCTTAAAACACTTAAGCTATGCAGAGTGTAACAAATGTGGTTAAAGTATTGTTAACTTAGGAAACTTTGGCAAAGTGAGATCTCCCTCCAGGCGAGTTGTTGTGCCTAGGGAGCGGCCATGCTTTGATTGTATCATTTCGGAGTTTTGTATATATGCAAGGTATTTAGAAAAGTTTGATAGCGTGATTCAGGATCGAGTGGCGCTATCTCTTGTCGAGTAGGGAAAAGTCGCCACTGTTTATCTAAATAATACTTAATGAAACTTATAGATTTTTTCTATCATTACCTTCTGCCATGAGACCGACGGAAGGTCATGTGGGGCTCCAACTGACTAAAAACCTGACGGGTGTTCTACAGCTGCATCGGGGGGCACAGGCGCAGGAACGCCATACCTATCTAAGCTTCTTAATCAAAATCAATACTTATCCTTTTTCTTTTTACATTATATAAAAACTATACAATCAAAAATGAGTATATTTAGCAGCGCTATGACTAGTATTATTAAATTAAAATGTGGAATACGTGTGTATCTTGGAATAGTCAATGCTCGCGGGAACAAAGATTTTATAGGTGACGAAAAACAAGTTGCAAGAAAAATGTAGTAAAAAGCAAGATAAACATACTGAACGAATATTTAAAAACAACAAATAAAATTCCACAAGACGAATGACGTAAAATGTTTGTCTGATAATAATTTAACGTAGAAAAATAACCAATTTCAAAAAAAATCATATTATACTTAGGGAATTTTATCTACATGTTTATAATCAATTCTAATTTTGTAATTAGTACAATACAAAATTTTATCCCCTATATTTCCACCTCTGTTGGATATTCTGTTCAAATTCTAATGGAACCAAACTGAAATTATACCTTTCTAAACAATAAATGTCTGAATCGGTTATTAATTAATGACACAAATACAGTCCACCATTTTCGAAGACGGTTGAAAATTAGGTGATTGTCTAATCTTTAGTCACAACCAATTTGATAGCCCTAACTAGAATCTTTAAATCGAAAGGTACTCTCAAGAGCACCTCACTATTAACATGAAATTTGTCAAACAATACAGTGCTATAGTCTGCCAAAATATTCAAATTACTCGCTATTGTCTTCCGACAAGGCTCGACCTAATGGCTTCGTGCTTCCGGAAACGAATTAATTTGCCGGCGGACGAGTCGAAACAATGAAAGTTATCTAGTTTATATCGTTTCTGACAAGTTTCTCAATCATTTGTCACCTAGTTACTTATTTTACGGGTTGGAATTTCTCTTCTTAGTATAGTTAAGTTCTTTATTGAAAGTCGTAACCGTAATCAACATTATGATATTTTCAAAGCGTAAGAACGTGATTAACGGTTATTATGACAAGCAGGCAAAAACAGACGATTTCAGCTATTTAAAAAGTCTTATGATAGTCGAAATGCAATTTTCGGAAAATTTCCGACATCAGCTGAAAATAAAACTGAAGAACTATTTCGGAACGATTCGGTTTTGTTCTTAGTTTGATATCTTGGCAACTTTGGCAAGCAAGCTGCTTTGCCCCGGACATTTCACATACCGAAATCGGCTTATCATTTTACAGTTCTCCCACAAAAATATTTGTGCCAATATTCCTTTCTCTTTAGAAATTAAATCTAAAGCTGTTCATTCCTGAGCAAAATTGCTGAGGTGTGTGACGGCTTTTAGAGCTTATTTGTTGAAAAATCTTTTCAAATTGTGAGGTCGTTCCTATCAAAATCAATTTTGTTCTGTTGTAACAAAATGCGACGGGACTCTTCCGTCATTTTAACGACATCAGATAAGAGGGAACTGCGAAATCCGATTTGTAAACGCTACGCAACAAGTACAAAATTTTTTTAGTAACATACGATACTGAGTATAATAAAATGACGAGCTTCTGCCCGCGACCTCGTTCACGTGTTTAAGTAACAAGAATCGACATAACTTCTTTATTTATTAACCGAACCGTTAAGTGAAAAAAACACTAAATGTCAAGTGCAGCCCATCAAAATATTATCCTGAAAATTACATTCAAATCGAATAAGCCGTTTCTGAAATTAGCGTGCATAAACAAACAAACAGACCGACAAAATGAAAAAGCTTTCTTTTTGATTCTCTTGCGTATAGGAAGGCACCCCATTACGAATTTTAGATATATGTATTTGTATTGTACAAACAGCGATCAATTAGTTTTATTATGTATATAGATATAGATATGTAGTATTTATTTATTTCCAACGTACAACTAACATTACAGATTACTAATTCTTTAGTGTAATTAACAATCATATTCATATATTAATTCTAAATATTATACTTAATCAATTGCCCTTCAACAACATGTGTTACGACTTTTGTGAACTCATTCAGTGTGGAAGTAAAGAAATCTAAGCGATCCGCATAAATGCAGTACATTTAGCACGCGCAGCGCCTGCGACATGAAGTACTAGTAGGTAGTATGCACTAGTAGGTAGTAACGCATGTTTATCATCTTAGCCAAGGTGAACATCACAGCAACAAATAAGTAAACATGTGATGATTTGTTAGTCCCAGTAAACTAAACATTAACAACATTACAAACATCACCTCGTCGAACCTTCAACCGGCATCAGCGTTGAGTAAACCAGGCGCTTGGTTTTGTTCATGATTAGCGGACAATCAATTTATTCTATATTTTCACATCTCCTCCAGACCAAAAAAGTACTCCTATATATTCTTTGTATGTGTATGTGTATTAATTTAGTTTTCTTGACATAAAAATCAAAAAATATTATTCCCGTTGATGCCTTTTCATAAAACATCCAACTGCATTCCGATGAGCCTAGTGAGTACATCATCGGTAAATCGATCAGTTTACTGAGGCAAGAAATAATTTAACTAATCTCCTTACTAGGTAACAACAATGATAGGTAATGATAAACCAATTTCTTAAAGTTATAAAAAAATGCAAGGATTTGAAATGCGTACATGAAGTACTAAGAAAACCCTATTTAACTAAATAAATCATCTGACAATGTTGAACTTATTTTTATTTTAGGGTCATATATAACGCAATTTCACATTACGCAATCTCATCCATCACGTCGCGGTAAACCAGCAAACATGATACAGCAAAGTGTTCCCGCCGATCATGCATCATACTTAAACTTACCGTTACCAAATCAGCCGAAGCGACGCCTATCGCTATTTGTTGTCGCGAACAATTTATCAGCCGAAGTAACCCGTCACTGGCAAATCGCTCGGCAATCACAAGACACAAAGGCATCGAACCTTGAAGCCGCGTGAGGATTCACTCGCGCAGTTATTTCGTCGTCAAATTGGCTGCTTTTGTCGGCTTTACGACTCACTGGCTACGCGGAGAAGCGACGACATACTTAGTTGTAGTGTTACAGTGAAGGAGAAAATAATTATATTCGATCATAATAATTGCAATATTACGATTAACATAGAGATGATTTTCTTATTGTATAAGATGTATGATAAACCATTTTTAATGTAGTAGAAGTGGCAAAGGATTATTTAAGATGCCAATACATATGGTTTTTCGATATGCCAAGTAATTCAATTTTATTTAGAATTTAACATGAACAATTCATTGTTGGAAAACGCCTTTGTACACGGATCATCACGAAATTGTCAAATGATTTTATGTTGATAAATAAAAGAAAAACAAAATTCACTTAATTTGTACCTATTTATTCTATGCAAATAATAATGGTCGCTGTCTGTACGTGGTTGGTACATGGGAAAAACTATTATTAGAGGTCTTTATTAACACAATGGAACCCAAAACAATTGTTGTTAGAATTTTTGTTTTTTTATCTGTGTGTGCGCCAATCTCAAAAATGGCTTAATCGATTTAAATACGGTTATTTTGGATGTATTGAAGCAAAATTTACTTAACATGCAGTTTAATTTCAAGCGGACTATCGATTAAAAATTTTTGTATGTGTAACAAAATCTGGAAAAACCCAAAAATTGGAGTTCACGTGAACCACGTCACAGGCAGGAGGGAGTAAAAAACTTTAACAGGATTTTTCTCATAAATAAAACATTGCAAATATTTCTAAATACAGGCAATTCTCAAACTCAAGGATTAGGATTTATACGCTCTCAAAAAAAAACTGCATTTATAACAAAATATATACAAACTTTATTATCAAATTAAGTTCTTAAAATAATTATATGTGTATTTATGAAATTGCTAGTTATTTTTGATATTTGTGTTATTAATTTTAATATTAATATATTGCCTTAAAGAATATATCAATTCTATCAATTATTATTCTACTCGCGACAAGTGTGCGACAAGTCTCACGTATGTTTGAGGAATAGTGTCAAAACAATGTTCGACGTAACTTGAAACGACGTAAGTCGAGGACTGTCTGTATTATAAAAAATTAAAAACAGAAATCAGGTCATATCTTGAACAGATGAGAGAACTGTTTATTTTAATAATTAACATAACGTAATAAGAGTTGTATCGTATACAATTTATAATAAGCTGTTTCCTTGAACAGTACATATTTCCTTTTAAAAGCAATTACACGAAATTGTCGTTCGCTGCCCTCTAATAGACACAAACACTTAGGAAAGAAAGGGATGCCACTGTGTTCGATATGAGTACTTTAAACGCTTTGGACGTAAGGCTTTTAACACTCGATAGCAACTTTCTGTAAAAGCTTGTTTATATTTATATAAACTTTTTATATATATTTTTTTAATGTAAAATAAGTGACATTAATAATGTAAGTTCTTCTTTTAATCATCATTATATGTATCATCAACGAATAAATTAATGTTGTTCATATTCATTATTGTGTATTATTAAAACCTTAATATTAATATTACGTATATTGTACTTCATTCATTTCAAAATTCAAAGACATCTTTTTAATAATAAAATTTTAAAACAATTAGTTCTACGTTTAATTGCCACTTTTTGTGACAAAAGCGCTGGTTCATGTCGCAGGCAGAAAATTATGATTGCTATGCAACGCGCAAATGCGGCCAGCATCTTTTACACCCGGCCGCGTGAGCGCGGACTTATGTATAATAAAATTAGTTATAAATTATTAATTATATTATAATTAGTTTTAGGGTACTGTATGTGGTATTAAGGTTAACTAATTATATAAATAAATGTAAGTTTACTCCTTATACAACCTCATTTTACAAATAACTATCAACTTAATTACTGAAATAGATGCAATAAACAAATGCGTTTAAAGTACAAGGCCTAGCGAAACCTATCTAACGAATAAAATCTAAAACAATCACTATTACAGGCATTCGATGTTGATTTATCCAATTTGTAGCTGTCAGGGCGAACACACAATTCTTTTCACTTCCAATGAACAATTCTTTCTCGACCTATCAGCCAAAAACAAGCAAATACATGGATGTAAAAAAATCTTTTTGCGGAGCGGACAAACCGGAGCCGTTGTTTTGTTCCGTTCCAAACGATCTACAAATTTCATGAAATTTCAGATGGACATAAAATTTTCACACTTACCTACTTTTTATGTGAGAAGAGTAGCAAACGAGCATGCAAATCACCAGATGTTAAGTAGGCGTAGCCTATAGATATCCGCATACAATCACAAACACGACTAAAATCCTATCTGAGTTTGAACGTAGTTACGTTACTACTCCTGAGGACTAAGATGGTCGCCTTGCTTCAAAGTTTTAAAGGTGGTAGAGCCGTTAGAGCTCATGTTCTTCATATATTGTGTTTCGGTTGGGGAGGTGCGGTTGCCGGCGACACTTTGAAGCGAGGCGGCCATCTTACTCCTCAGGAGTAGCAACGTATCTGCGTTCGAGCTCAAATAGGATTTCAATCGTGTTGGTGGTTGTACGTAGATGTCTATGAGCTGCGACTACTTAACATCGGGTGATTTGCACGCTCGATTACTAATCTTCTCATATAAGAAAAAAATGTAATATGAAAAATAGTATGTAATCCGTTTGATGGAAAATGATAACTCACGGGATTCCTGTGAAGTGTACAACTGGTTACAAGCCGATGGCGACTACTTAACCTTACACGAGAAGCGTGATTGTATAATATTTATATTAAATAAAAAGCCACTGAATTTAACTCCACTACTGTATTTTAAAAATATTACAGCAACAACTGATGCATAGCTCATATTTCATAGCTTACGTCACAAAGAATTTATATATTGATATGATGGAAATATGAACATTGTTGGGGCATTATTTATTTTATTATCCGCATTGTTATTCTGTATATTTTCCTCATAGCATCATTTTGACGTGATTTCAAAAAGGAGAAGGCTGTCAAATTGTTTGTAAATTTTATATGCGTTTCCTCAGAACTTGGGCTATTTATTAAATTGAAGTTCAGATTAAAATATTTTATTTCATACACTGTATGTAAATATCTTGTATAATTTAATCAAATGTCACAGGTACAATGTGATATTAATTCATCAGCTTTGCACCGTCTTGGCGAAGGTTTACCGGAATAAAAAATCAGGCGGAAAAAAAACTCGTCACTGTTTTAAAATCAGTCTTTAATATAATACACAATACGTAGTATTTATTAATTGATTAGGAAAAATATTTATTTGCAACCATGTACTGCCGGTTAAAGAGAAAATAGGTTGTATTTTGGTAATGATTGATAAATGTTAAAAATCAGAGCTATTGAATTAAATCCAATTACAATTGAATAATAGATTTGTAAATATTATATACATAAAAAGTTAAGGAAGCATTTGTTAAGGTAAAACGGTGTTACATTTTTTTAAGTCTATTTTTAATAAACATTATAGTTTGGAGAGCGTAATAAAGATGTACTCAAACCAAGCGTTGCTAACGTACCGTAACGTAACATAGTACTGGGGAATATCGTCGCGTCTGCGGCTGACCTCAAGTAGGACTCTAATCGTATTTGCGGTTGATTACAGATGTCCATGAGTAGCAGTGACCACTTACCAGCAGATGCACGCCATGCTTGTTTGCTACTTCAATTCTAGAAACATTCTTTTTTATTTTTACTGCAATAGTAATGTTTATGAAAATGTTTACAAACAGTAAGTACTCAGATTTTTTTTTGTTTGACCAAGCAAACTAATACCCATTTTCCCTAAAAAATTTTACTTAACTTTTAAATTACGACTTTCATACGAATTCGAAAGCATTTGTACATCCAATCTTGGATCTAACAGTAAATCCTGTCGTTAAATATTTTTACGACACATGAAAATATTGAGTTCAATGACTCGATAATTAGGATTCGCTTTTAATAAAATTATTTTATATAATCAATGTCTAAAATTTGTAGAGGTATGTAACGTAAAATTACAAGAGAAGTAAAATTTTCGTTTACTATTGTTGACAAGTTAAACTCTCAGGACTAATCATTTAGTAAAATCTGCATTCTAAGACTAAGTCTAAGTCTACGCAGGCTTAAAGTCCTTGCTATTAAATTATGAAAAACTCATTGTACATAAATCAATACAACTGTATATAGTTCTAAGTATTCTTCAAGATTTGCGTTAACATGTTTGTGTAAAATTACCTGTGAAGTGAAAAAATGTTGAATAACCACTAGCTTTTGTTTTCATGACTATTCACTTTGTAGCCGGCAGCTCCGGTGCGCAGAACAATGACGAATTCAATTACGAGGCAAAACATTTCAAAAGTGACACTGAGGAAGTAGCGTGAACGGTGGTCACGTGGGCTTTGCGTTGCTTTTGGGTGGAGTTTTCTTTTGACAAGTTGTGTACGAAACAACTAAGTCGACAGTACAGCTGCTGTGGTGTTACAGAAGAATACATTGTGTTTTTTAGTAAGTAAAAACTTCGGAGAATTATTCCATCTTGCATTTATGTAAAAGATGAAAGATCTATTCATTTTCAGTAAACAACAGTGTATAAATCAAATTTTTATTGGTGTTAATAGAAGAGTAAATAAACCTACAAGATCGATCATAGTCTCTTCAATCTATGGATAATCTGCTCTACAGTCCACGGATAGTATTAAATCTTAACCGAATGAGGTTGAGATTTAATATGACTATCCATGTAACACGCTAGGTATCATGAAGACTAAGGCATCATCTGGTAGCTAAATTTCTTCTTCTTCTTCGACCGAAATATATGAATAATTTCCCTGCAGATTATAGAAATGACCAGTCATATTGATATTGTTTTATATACTATAGGGAACTATCGTGTGTCTTGTCATTGTTTCTAGAACAGTTTTAATATCAAATCACAACACGTATTCAAATAAAACTGTTTAACTGTTACTATTATTGTTTCTTCTTCTCTATTTTTCTCTTGTCATCCTAAATATCACTGAAAGTCACGAGAACTGAAAATGTGTCATCGCTTCTCCGCGTAGTCAGTGAGTCGTAAAGCCGACAAAAGCAGCCAATTTGACGACGAAATAACTGCGCGAGTGAATCCTCACGCGGCTTCA